>CALYLW010002633.1:0-37958 GCA_944989445.1 Ampullaceana balthica | reverse complement strand
TTATCATTAAAAAAATAGTTCCTTTAATAATTTTATTTTTTAAATAAAAAAATAAACTTTCTAGAATGAAATTAAATTTAAAATTTCAATATAAACAATGGTCATCACTTTTCGGGGCCATTGTTCCAGTCACTCGACTGTTAACCATCGTGAGGACCTTTCAACTGTGTGAGAGTGGCGGTTTGGCTTACTAGCATCCCTACAATACCACAACACAAGCAACAACACAACCCAACAATAACACAACACTTAACAAATGTTTAACTGTCTAGATGAGTGTCGACATGTTTCAGCACTGACGCATATCTAGTCAAGCCCTCGATTTATTAAACTCACTGACACAGTCCCTCACGCGACACACACACACATACTTACACCACAGACACTCAGACCGAGACACATTGTTTGTAAAAGAACTTCCCTTTTAAAGACACAACCAGGAAACAATTTATTTTGCTTTCCCTAAGGAATGTACATATAAAGCTACGATACGGTTCTTCTCTTCTTTGGCGTCAATGTGGGCGATGGGGGGGGGGCCGCCCACGGGTGAACACCCATCAGGTGGGTGACACCAACTTAAAATTTTATAAACCGTGTTCGCGATGTTGATTGATACAGAAAAAAATGAAAGACCAAATAATTTCATCTAGAAAGTAAATTAAGAAATACACTGAAATAACGTTCAAACGAGAAAACTATTTAATTAACAAAAAAAATCAGTTACACTAGGTCACTACTAAACACCTTCCCAACACACAAACAACAATCAAACCCATATGGGCCCCCGCCCCGCCACCGTCGCCGCCTCGCTCTACATTAAACCCCTGCTTGGCCATGCACTCGTCATTGACAAACAGAAAACCCCCCTCACACCATGCCAATTTGGCAGTCCGCCCCCGACCGCTCATTCTTCCTACACCACCCACCCCCTCACTCCCACCCTAACCCCCAGTGGTGTTTGGGGGAACTAAACGCAAATCCAAAACCTACAACCAACACCTTTCCAATACACCATAACAAAACAACCCCCCCCCACCCCCAAAAAAACAACAAACAATAACAACATTGCTGTCCATAAAGTACTGTCAAGCTCCAGAAGTGGGGATAGGGGTGTAAAAAGAGGTGACAGTTTGTGACTAGGGTGAGGGGGATCCAGACCATGTGTGGACGTCCCGTGTTGTTTATATATTTTACAATTTTAATTATTTTTGTTAACTTCAAAAAAAAAAAACATTTTTGGTTCGAAATAAAGTGTGACGTACTTTATGGGTGGGGGGGGGGGGGTCCAAGATTAGTGAGAGGGGGAGTTGAAAATGGTAAAAAATAGTCGTGACGTACTTTATTGACAAGGTCCCAAAGATGTGGCTTTTCTATAGGTGATGTTTATCTAACCGATGCACAAACAAGCATACCCTCTCAAAGAGTACGCAATTACTAATAAAATCACAATACAACACGCGTCTAGCCCCTCCTCTCTGCCCAGATACATTCCCGGACCACCACCGGAACGTCTCATTTCCCCTTCCCGCCATACCTCAGTAATCGAGGTTCCGCACGCGCACCTGCACGCCCACACAAAAATAACCCGAGAAATTATTCCGTATAAATCAAAAACATGTAATAAATCTCCACAAAACATATCATAGGTGGACCAATACGAAAGGTATTCCCAACAAACTACATCTACTCACAGCCCACACACCCTGCTAACAATCCCCAACAATATCCACTATCAACAAACCCCCACACCCATAAAATATAAATGATAATATGTTCGCCTATATACACCACGGCGACGTGAATAACCAACACCATACCGACACTCACCTACCGCAACCCCTAACCAAAACCCATCACCAACTCGCCACCACCGACATAGTAATACCCCCAGCACCAAATAAACTCCAACCAAAACACTACACAACGAAAAAGCCCACAATTGCCAAGGAACGCTCACAGCCTGTGCAGTTTCATGTCATCATTGACCTCAACTGCATTCTCCTGAGCGCTGAGTCCCAAATACACGAGGTGTGCCTGTAAGAGCTCCAAGACAACACCATACCCACGTCCGCCACAAGTATAGGCTCAGAGCACTTGAAATATAGAGATTTTAGCATTGGGCAACTTTTCGCTTTTTGCCTGGGACTGTCAACAATAAATTTTACAGCTAACAGCAACAGTATCCACCAACTGCCGGTTCGCAGATTCTTCGAATAACGCTAGAAACGATCTATACCCATACACAAAGGGCTAGCAAAGCCCATGTCCTGGCAACTTCGCCCAATGCAGTGAATCTCCTAACTAATAGACCCGCTCCCCCCCAAACACCAGTGGTGCAGTCATTACAACTGCGCCTAACCCCGATGTATGAAATACACGGGAATACGCCCTAAATACACAGCTAGGAAGCCCGTCCCGCCCACCCCACCCTCCGAGTTTCCAAAAGAGACATGCCTCAAGACCCAAAAACCCAAAAGAAAAAAACAACAACCTCCAATCCTCAATAAACAATCACTAAAATAATAAAATCCGTCCCTCTTACCAAATACTTCAATTACAATATATACCAAAGACAACCACTTACCCACCCCAACACTCCTATCATACACAAACTACCCCCATCCCCCATACCCAAACCCTACCCTCACTGTTTTCTCCTAACCCGAAGATACCAGTGATCCAATATGAAACACTCCTACTACATCAAGTCTACAGTCACGGTGCTGATTTCAGTTTGTTGCTAATCTCTTCGAGAGCTGCGATATTCTCATGGTACCGAGAGTACTAACACTACCCATACTACAGCACAGCATCATGACAACAGGACCTACCCATACGAGTGGTGACGAGCTAGCCCTTGTTAACATGTATCAATTTAATGTTTTGAAGTACCTGTCAACTGATGAGTAGGAATCACTCAGGCCGGGAATCAAGATTAATGTGCAGAAGACCCACCCCCACAGTCCATCCTTCCGGGCCCCCCAGCTTGTGCACTTTAACCGAACCAAAATTAATGGAAAGCTCTTAGGCGACTTTTGCACATTAATGAAGCAACAAAGTGCACTTCTCATAACACCCACGAAAGCCAGGTAATAAGCGATGGCACAACCCCTACAACACTTATGCCCACATTATTGCCGTAATGCCAGACCAAGGCATTTCCCGGATTCCTAAACAAACATATTGCCTGTCATTATTCATTAAACACTATAATTATATCCCTCTCTAAATTTTGTTCCCAAACCCAACAATTTGAGGCCCCTCTCTATAAAACTTCCGTTACACATCGTCCCTCCACCCCAAAAATAACCACCGTCCCAAGAAGAAATGGGGTCACTTGTGCTGTGACGCAGGTGTTGACGAGGATTGAGGGAGTTGTAGATTAAAAAAATAGTAGACCGTCACAACAAAAACGCGCAAACTTTAAATAAAATATTTAGCACATCAATATATGATTGTTATTACCATTTATTCTCATTGCGTTTATAAAAGGCATATATCCACGCGAGAAACCTCAATACTGCTATCCTCCAACTCCCCACCTAACCCAAATACACTGCCCCCCCCACCAAAATTCCATCCCCATCACCAAAAACAATCTCCCCCACCTTTCAACGCTTTCATTTGTTATACCCTGCAAAATAGCCGACCACACTGACCCCTTCCATGTGGTTCTGGTGACACCAAAAATGTGCCCCCTACAGAGTTCAATAGGGTTCGGAATTGGACCAAAACCTGCCCCCCACTCCGTGCCAACTAAATCTGCGGATCCACGGCCCCTTCAGTGGGGTCGAGAAGGGGAGCCTCCAACAGTACCACGATTGCTAACCATAGCCGTCCGTTGACACCAACCCTAGTGTGACTGCCATGGGCTTGCATGTGTCAGATACAGTTGTGGCTTCGCACCCACAACCATCCCCTACCCCCCTTGCAGCTCCACAACTCGCACATATCGCACCCACCGAACGCGCCACTAAGAAGATAGCAGATGGGGCCTCTCCTATGCCGGAATGAAACAATATAATTAGACCAGTTAATATCCTCCCCCCGCCCCTCCATGGTATGGGTACTATAGTATTTAGAGTGCATCATTTGGCACTGGCGATGGATAACTCCACCGGAAAATTTACAAGTTAACGTTGGGCACGTGTCTTGGAGGCGCTAGTTCATAACGATCGCTGAGAGAATAATTGGTTAAGACAACACTTACACCGCAACCCAACTCAAAAGTTCCACAAATAATACGCCTACCAAAAAATGCCGTACAAAAAAAAGCTAGCTATATTGCCGTCCAAGCTCTAACTTCCCCGTGTAGGTAGGAAGGCAAGCAACAATAGGAGGGCCATTGTTGACGTACTCATCCCGCAATGGAACGCCGACGATTGACAAAACAAACCAAAACCTTTGAATTAAAGTGAAAAAACATCAAAAACAGCAGTCCTACTCCAGCCCTCCGCAGCGCGTATCCTAACCCGACACCGAATACGAACACACCCACCACCATCCCGCAATGCCCACCCAATTTATAAAAGCCAAATAGTACCGCGGGATACTCACGCGCAAACAACCCACTACCTAACAACCCGCACTCCCTAGGTCGCTGGTAATTTTGGTCTATAAAATATATATATTAATGATCCACTACACACACACACACACAACACACGACACACACTACGTTACACACTTACAAACACTACACACAACACACACACCCCAAACATCACAACACAACACACTTCCACACACACAACACACTATCACACACACACAGCAAAAGGCTTTCATGATTTCCCCACATCGCAACCAAACACTAAGCAATCACGTGGTGCACCCGTCCCAAAAACGCCTCAACCCCAACAAAACCCCACTCAACCTCTCTAGCCCTAACCCTCAACCCTCCTCCACTAAAACCACAATAACTCCCCCAAAAATGTCAACCAGCCCACCAACCGAACAACCGACCCACCACCACCATACAACACACGCAAAACCTAACCCTCTCCACACCGTTTACTTAACATTTTCCAACACCTACCCGACTGACTACACAACACCCAAAACAAAACAACCAACACATATTCCTTTGTTCTTCCTCCAACCCCACCCCCCCAGTTGCAGCCCATCATCCACCCACGCCTACCGACCCCCCGTAACCGGCTGCACCCACAACCCTCGACAAGAATCAACACAAATGACAAAAAAGACTAAGATTCAATCCAACAACATGCCAAATCCCCGACAGTAGCGATCCTGTTCCCACCCACTCCATACCCACACCACCCCCGACCACAACCCAGAAAAGAACCAATAACTTACTCTCAAGCCCAAGAACATAACCAGCCTACCACGCCATACACAAAAAATTCAAGACCGCACCCACGTCGCAACCACCCAACCTACCACGAACTCAAAATCAACCTCTATCCACCCAAATCACAAACTATTATACCACCGACCTCTCAAACATACCCCATCCATACTCCCCATTCTCCCAACCCAGTCCTCCTTGACAACAACCAACCCAAACACATCACACAAAACCCCGCCGTGCTCCCCTCACCCTCGGTTCCTCTAGACTATTGCCCAACAAATTAATCCCTGATCATCATTCTTGACAACTATACACAACACTCCCAAGCGAGGCTGATTAAATCGTACACATAGCTTTTAGATTGTCTCAGCTGAGTTTCCGATACTGTAGTGGATGTTTGGTATGCAGATGAAATGTAAGCCAAGTGTTAGAGCCATGGTAGCAATGTTCCCTTTAAGCAGCGCAGCTGCACAAATATTTGACCGACGCCAGACAGGAGTTTTAGAATCACCGCGCAGCAAATTTTGTAAAATATTGCACAAAACATTGACGTTGTGCAACTTTGCACACGAGATCTTTTTTTAACTTTGCACATGAACCAACGAAGCTTAGACTTAGAGGGAACATTGCATGGTAAGCAAACGATTTCTGTCAATGGACCACAATAACCTTTATCAATATTTTGAACATTCAAATCAGTCAGTTTAATAATTTAAAACCAAATGTTCGTGTAATCGTCCGGAAATAATTTTATATTTATCGGCCTCAATATTTTACTTTTTGATTTCCCATTACATTTATAAATGGTGTGTCGATTAATCGTTAAAATAAAATTTTAATTGTTAAAATTTTTAACGATTAATCGATAAATTATCGTTAATTTCCTCAGCCTTAATATCTCTATATATATAAAGCCGCATTTGTTGTCTGTCTGTTCCCTAATAACTCAAGATCCAGACAACCAAATAACGTGAAATTTGGTACACGTACACAAAATTATACCGGAAAGGTTATTAAACAGGTTTCGTTCCATATATATAAGATACTGGGGCCCGGGGGCCCAAAATGTAGTTTTTCCCTATATGAGCTATATAAAATAAAAATTTATTGAAAATTAAGACGTAAAATAATGACGCAAATTAATAAACATTTTGGTGTCGAGATTAACAAGAAGGCGATTATCGCCATAAAATAATTTTTTTTGTTGTTGTTGCTTTTTGTTGTTGTCGTTGTTGTGTTTTGTTGTTGCTGTTGTTGTTGTAGTTGTTGTTTTGTTGTTGTTTTGTTGTTGATGTTTTTGTTGTTGTTTTGTTTTTGTTGTTGTTGCTGTTGTTGTTTTTGTTGTTGTTGCTGTCGTCGTTGCTGTTGTTGCTTTTGTGTTGTTTTTGCTGTTGTTGTTGTTGTCCACATCCCTTGCCCTGCGACGACAATGTCCTTCATGTTGTTGTTGCTTTGTTGTTGTTGCTGTTGTATTTGTTGTTTTGTTGTTGTTGCTTTGTTGTTGTAGTTGTCGTTTTGTTGTTGTTGCTGTTGTATTTGTTGTTTTGTTGTTGTTGCTTTGTTGTTGTAGTTGTCGTTTTGTTGTTGTTGCTGTTGTATTTGTTGTTTTGTTGTTGTTGCTGTTGTTGTTGTAGTTGTCGTTTTGTTGTTGTTGTTGTAGTTGTTGTTTTTTTGTTGTTTTGTTTTTGTTTTGTTGTTGTTTTTGTTTTGTTTTTGTTGTTTTGTTGTTGTTTTTGTTGTTTTTGTTGTTGTTTTGTTTTTGTTGTTTTGTTGTTTTTGTTGTTTTTGTTGTTGTTTTGTTTTTGTTGTTTTGTTGTTGTTTTTGTTGTTTTTGTTTTGTTGCTGTTGTTGTTAAACCCGGGCGGGAGCCGGGTACTTGCCCCTAGTATATATATATCTAAATACATATAAGACGCATTTGTTGTCTGTCTGGTTGTCTGTCTGTTCCCTATTAACTCAAGATCCAGACAACCAAATAACGTGAAATTTGGTACACGTACAAAAAATTATACCCGAAAGGTTATTAAACAGGTTTCGTTCCATATATATAAGATACTGGGGGCCGGGGGCCCAAAATGTAGTATTTCCTTATATGAGCTCTATAAAAAATAAAAATAAAAAATTATCATATTTCCTATGTAGGTAGAAGCATAAAACTTTCGGTAGTTGTTAAGTATCATTTGGCGATGGTAACAGGTTAAAACAAATATATAAATTGTCACTTTCTGGGGGCCAGGGGCCATATTGTAGTTTTTTTCTTATATTTAAAACTGACTAGACACTAATTCTTCAATTTCCCGTGAAGGTAGAACCATGAAACTACGGGAACTTGCTGAATACACTCATATGACGATAATTGGCGAAAAATAATTTTAAAATTTTCACTCATGGGTGGCCAGGGGCCCAAACCGTTTTTTTTCTTATATGGGCTATATAAAAGTGAATCAACACTAATTCCTCATCTTTCTTTGTAGGTAGAAACATGAACTATGGAAAGTTGTTGAGTACCCTCCTGCGATGGTAGCAGTCGAAAAAAAATTATCACTAACTGGGGGGCTGGGGGCTGGGGGCCGGGGGCCCAAATGTTATACATATAAGACGCATTTGCTGTGTGTTAGTCTGTTCTCTAATAACTCAAGATCCAGACAACCAAATAACGTGAAATTTGGTACACATACACACAATGACATGAAAAAGGTTTTTAAACAGGTTTCGTTACATATATATAAGATGCTGGGGGCAAGGGGCCCAATATGTACTATTTTCCTTATATGAGCTCTATAAAAATAAAATTTTAAAAATTATCCTATTTCCCGTGTAGGTAGAAACATGGAACTTTCGGTGGTTGTTAAGTATCATTTGGCGATGGTAACAGGTAAAAAATTAAATAAATTATCACTTACGGGGGGCCGGGGGCCCTAATGTAGTTTTTTTCTTATATTTAAAACTGACTCAATACTAATTTCCTCAACTTCCCGTGAAGATAGAAGCATGAAACATTGGGAACTTGCTGAAAACACTCTTATGAATGTAATTGGTGAAAATAATTTTAAAAATGTGACTAATGGGTGGCCAGGGGCCCAAAAATGTTTTTTTCCTTATATGGGTTATATAAAACTGAATCAACACTAATTCCTCAGCTTTCTTTGTAGGTACAAACATATCTTTGGAAAGTTGTTGAGTATCCTCCCGCGATGGCAGCTGTCGAAAAAAATCACTAACGCGGGGGCCCAAATGTTATACATATAAGACGCATTAGTTGTGTGTTTATCTGTTCCCTAATAACTCAAGATCCAGACAACCAAATAACGTGAAATTTGGTACGCATACACAAAATTACATGGGAAAAGTTCTTAAACAGGTTTCGTTCCATATATATAAGATACTGTGGGCCGTGTAGGTAGAAGCATGAAACTTTCGGTGGTTGTTAAGTATCATTTGACGATGGTAACAGGTAAAAAAATTATATAAATTATCACTCAGTCTCTTGGGATTACTGGTATAGACTTGCAGACACCATGCTTTTCTCATGGACAGTTGTATGTGGCCTGCTCCAGAGTTGGCAAAGAGGAAAATCTTTTGGTACACACTCCAAATGGAATTGCCAAAAATGTTGTCTATCACATTGCTTTAAATTCAATTTACCCTTTATTGCATGCAAATAAACAGAACTGTACGCTTCTACAGAAAATCTTTTTTTTAAACCCGGGAAAGCCGGGTACTTGCCCCTAGTATATATATATATATATATATTAGGACACAAACAACAAACAGCAGCACGAAGTAATGAAAAAAAAACGAGTAAACGTGCTTAACGGTTGTTGTTACCTGCCCCCCCCCTTTACTACCATCCCTTGCCAACCATAAACTGTGATTGGCCGAGCCTAGCGAAAAATAATTATGTTTAAAAAAATGGGGAAAATAACGGGAAGAAATAAAAAATTTTTAAAAAATCAAAATAATAAAATGTTCACGCTGGGGCTTGAACTCATGATTTTCCGCGTGCAAGGCGGACGTGATAACCACTGCACAACCAATCATATGTTATTCTGTGAAGGAACAACGCAAGTGAACACAAGAAGCATCGTTGCCACCCCACCCCCTTTTTAAACCCCTTATATTAACTTCACCGCCGACTCGTTCGTCGTTCGTCCCGTCCGCCCGCGGAAAAACAAAATTCGAAAATGACCCACTTCCAGTGAAGCCATCGAGCTGCAATTTGGCACACGGACCCGCCTCACCTAACAATGCATCGTATCAAAATTTCAGATCGATCGAACGTACCGTAATTAAATTAATGCATTTTTAGTTTATCTATATAAACTATATGTAGCGGCAGGGGAGATAATTTCGGTTCCATTAAAGCTTCACTGACCTACTTTCGCCGGGCGAACAAGCTTTACGCTGCCATGTTAGTGTGGTGTACCGGCGTGCTTTTGTTTACATTTTGCGTGTTCACTTGACTTCCGGCCAGCCGCAGGTGAACACATGATAAATGATTTTCGCGTTGGAACATAATCAATAATTTAAGTTATGTCTCATATATAAGGGATTTATAGTCAAAAACTTTGTTTTTACGGGGTTGTTTTATTTCTCTCTTTCGTTTCATCCCACTACGCTTGCCAACTGTGATTTGTCGACCCCATCGAGGGTCATTCGTCGTGCTTACTTGCACAAACTCGTTCAGGTTAATTATATATATATATATATAGATACGAGTGTATTACCCGTCAAAATGATGGAAGTTTTCAAAATAAAATATTTTCAGCTCAAATCAATTAATTTTGAAAAAAACTAAACATCAGAATTTTAAAAAAATGTAATACAGAATTTTCATTTATTTTAATTCAACAATTCCTTAATGACAACATTTTGTGTATATACTCTCTTTTCCATATTGTAAATTTTAAGCGGACGTTCGAAAAAAGAGTTATTTTTGGTGCAGTGATTTTTTACAAGGCTTTTTTTTTGGTGCGCTTTCTAAAATCTTTTATTGCTTGATTATATAGCGTTACGAACGAACGAACATACATAGCAAATTTAAATTATATATATTTTTATATATAGATAGATATATACTTGCATTTCAATTTTGTTTTTTATTATAAAGAATGGTGCACTTTCAAATAACTTTTAATGGTCACTTCACCGTGCGCATTTGTTTGTGCATGCTTAGAAAAATAAAGCTGCGTAGCATTGCTCTACTGTATGTTACAAAAAATTAAATAGATTCATTACATAGTTGAGGTTCCTCTTTTGTTTTAAATAGGTCTCACGATGACGGGCATTCATGGGATAGTTTATATTTCTAATTAAACAATGTGTATAGTAAATGTTTGTTTGGAATAGAGGATATTAGTAATTACAGCCGTACACTGACTAAATTGTCCTGTGGTATCCCTAATCAATTTGTTACCAACTTTAACATAGTAGAGGTGTATTTGCTTATTGTAGTGATAGTGGTAAATTTGTTTATAGCAGTGGTGTATTTGTTTATAGTAGTGGTCTATTTGCTTATAGTAGTGGTGGTGGTGAATTAATTTATAGTAGTGGTGTTTTTGTTTACAGTATTGGTGGTGGTGAATTTATTTATAGTAGTGGTGTATTTGTTTACAGTATTGGTGGTGGTGAATTTATTTATAGTAGTGGTGTATTTGTTTATAGTATTGGTGGTGGTGAATTTATTTATAGTAGTGGTGTATTTGTTTATAGCATTGGTGGTGTTGAATTTATTTATAGTAGTGGTGTATTTGTTTACAAAGAGGGTTGTTTGTTTATAGAAAGGGAGTATTTACTTAAGCAAGCATCATACATTCCAAAATTTGCATTGGCACATTGTTCAGAAGCGAGCATTTTCTATTTGTTTTGGCAATTTGTTTAGAGTTAGAGGCGATCATTTTCCATTTGTATTGACACTTTGTTCAGAAGTAACCATTTTCCATTTGTATTGGCACTTTGTTCAGAAACGAGCATTTTCCATTTTTATTGGCACATTTTAACTATGCCGTGGGTGTGCGTGGAAATGGGGATCTCATCACTTTTTCTTTAGTCCAAGTCCATTATTTAGTAAAAACTACGCACTGAAAAGAGTGAGTACATTTTATAAGAATAGAAATGTCGCTAAAGGAAATACTTTGTTATCCGTGGAGCCATTTGTTTTATTCATTTTAAACTTCAGCAAATCCAAAAACATGTTTCTATTTCATTACGTCACATGTTGCAGATGGATTGTTAAAGGATTTTAAAAAACTAAAAAAAAACCAAATGATTGTTATACATTTGCATTTTTTTCCTTTGAACTGCTTCCACATAGGATTGAAACTTCCAAATTAGTTAAATGGAATTAACAACCCATTTCATTTAAAAACTAAAAGCTATGCATCAGCACTAACGGCACGGTGACAACTGTTACTGAAACGTTGTCTATTTATACGTTTGAGGGGGCAGGGTTACCAAATTTAAAAAATGCTGTTATCGCTTTTAAAAATATTTTTAATGATTCCAACAAGGAGTTGATATTCAGCTGTGTGGATAGTCTGTTGATATTCAGCTGTGTGGATAGTCTGTTGATATTCAGCTGTGTGGATAGTCTGTTGATATTCAGCTGTGTGGATAGTCTGTTGAGTTTTTACATTAAATCAATGAATGCCGACGACATCTGTTTTGAAATAAGGTAAACACAGATTCATGTATTTCAAATACTTTTTAAAAAATCGCGTAAACTTTCCCCTAGCGTTACTTTTTAAAATAGGTTTGGTAGAGAAAGGTTACCTCTATGATTTATCAACAAACATCACTTTTGAATTCAGTTTTTTTAAATGGAAGCAAAGTTCACCTCAGACAATCACTTGGGTGTTAGAGTTAAAAACAACTTTTTCTACACTGATCTGTTATCGGCCGATAACTTGAAACACGGCCAGCAAGGCAGCTCAGGTGCAATTACGTTACTATTAAGCCATGGGTTGTGACTGTCAACCTGGGTTGCCACAGGTTGTGACCTTGACGACGGGTTGCCATGGTTTGTGACTGTGAACCCGGGCTGCCATGGGATGTGGCTGTGACCAATGTTCCCTGTAAGCTGCGCGGCTGCTCAGATATCTGACTGACGTCACGCAGCAAACTTTGTAAAATATTTCACAAAAATGGATGCTGTGCTACTTTGCACACGAGTTTTTTCACATTGCACATGGGCCAACGAACCTTAGATGGAACATTGGCTGTGGACCCCCCCCCCTGTTCTCATGGTTTGTAACACCCCTCTCCCCCGACTCCCCGCTTGGATTACTACAAGACTCTTATCTTATCTGTTTACAGACGCTCCTTCTATACAGAAGATTATTGCGTCCTACGCTTATCTATGGTTTGTGTTTAGTCCTGCATTTTTATTAGAGATTTAAATGTTGATAAAGTGTTGGTTTTCCTGGATTCTTCAGGCAACCCATTCCACGCCCGAATTCCGGACGGGAAGAAGGAAAACTTGTATGTGTTTGTTCTTGCATACGGAATAAGAAAGGTGTTTTTATCCTTATGTCTATCTGAGGGTTGTATTAAGTTATCTTTGTGTTGTATTTCTAAATTAGAATTAATTGCTTTATGTATGATTACTACTTTGCTCTTGGTTCTTCTATCCTCTAGTGTTTCAAGGTTTAATGATTTAACTAATGGTGTTATTCTTGTCAGTTTCGAATATTCTCCAGTAATGAATCTGGCAGCTCTTTTTTGAATTTGTTCTAGTTTATCAATGTTTTCTTTGGTGGATGGGTCCCATACAGAAGATGCATATTCTAGTACAGGTCTCACCAAAGTGAGGTAGCATTTTAGTTTTATATCTCTATTACATTTGTTAAAGTTCCTTTTTATAAAGCCTAAGGTTTTGTTTGATTTTTTAATAACTTCATTGACATGGGGATTCCATGATAGTTTCTCATTTATTAAGACTCCTAAGTATTTTGCATCTTTAGTTTGGGTCAGTTCTTTTCCATGAATGTAATATTTTGAATTTATTTGTTTCTTTTTCTTTGTTACTCTTAACAGTTGACACTTTTCTGGGTGGAAAGACATACTCCAGTTAGTTTCCCATTTTATCAATTCATCTAAGTCTTTTTGTAAAATTTTGCTATCTTGTTCTGATTTAATTGTTCTATAGATTATACAATCATCAGCAAATAACCTAACTTTTGTACCTGTTGAGATGTTGTTGGGTAAATCATTTATATAAATTAAAAAGAGTAAGGGGACCTAGCACAGTTCCTTGTGGAACTCCTGAGTTAACCTTTATTGGTGCAGATTTAGATCCATTAATTATTACAGTTTGCTCCCTGCCCAAAAGGAAGTCTTGGATCCAGTGATGTAAGGGACCTGAGATTCCAAAGTAGTTAGTTTTTTTAAGTAAACTAAGGTGGTGAACTTTGTCAAATGCTTTTGAGAAGTCAAGTAATATTGTGTCTATTTAATTAGACTCAGAAAAGTGTTATCTATAACTTTGGAAATTACGCCGATGCTCAAACTAGATAACACTTTTATTCGGGTGCATGGGCGTAATATCTCGCTGTGTCCAAAATGTGGAAAACAAGGTGAGGTTAAACGTGAAAATAAAGCAATCAACGAAGCCACGAGCTTATCGGCAAAAAGCCTCTTTCAACGAATAAACAAACACTCAAACAATCTAAACAATTAAAAATAAGCAGCCGATATGTTGTATGGCGGAAAATATTGTTTAAAAATTTGGAGAAAAAGTATTATTGAAAAAAATAATAATCGGAACCTCCTGGCTGTATGAGACGACTCTAAGTGCAGACGTTCTCCCTTTGTGTACATACTGTATATGCAAATTGACAAATATTTCGAAGGTTATCACCCGCTCCTTTTGACATTAGATTTCGACGTACAGTTCATCAAATATTGGCGTACATAATTATACATATTTTAACTTGCAATTTTCTTTTACTTATGGGACTTAACGATTATTTTAATTGTCAAGAGAAAAGATGAATTTATTTTTAAAAATGAGTTAAAATATGTCTATGAAACAAATCGCTCCTCACCTCACCCCACCTCAACATCACACATATTTGCGTAAATTAAAACAAGTAATAAAAACTCGAATGAGTATTTAAACACAATTTCCAACAAAGCATTTCCGATTTTTTTTTATTCAAGGGAAATCATTCTAGATTACATTAAAAGTCGATTCAAATAAGTAATTCTGAAACAAAGACTAAACACAATATGACGTCATATCCCCTCACGCTACATCAATAATGTATCAATATAATGCGCATCGCGCAACAATGTAACAAGCATTCACAAAGCGGGAAAACCCCATTTACTATCATTCTAGATGACATTAAAAGTCATTTCAAATCAATAATTCTGTAACTGTAACTAAACAAAACAATTGCTTTCTACAAATTGCTGCTAAAATTAAGGCAGTCGAACGAAAATACATTTTTCAAAAATTCCTTCTCGAACATTGTTCTAAATATTATTAGCTATTGTTTGGTGCTTGTTTCAACCCGATTGATGTTAGGGTTGGCGAGAAATTGACAAAATTCTGATATTTTTTAATTTTTTTATTTTCCAGGAAATCCATTAAACCTTTACGGTATTTTTTGTTGCACAACAGAGATCCAACTTTACGCCATATTAACCCCAATCAAAGGACTGTTGGGTTTTATCGCAACTTTAAAAGTTAAATTAAATTCGTGTTCTCCTTTGTTGACGGCATTAATAAATCTGGTTTAAGCATTGATGTGGGCCTCCATGGGTTGAACCCACGCAGCCTGGTTTCATCCCACACGTCTAATTTACGTCCCGCTTAGCATGGTGCGGGCTATCACGAGTGATTAGACTGTGACGATCCAACTTAACATTCTCTTTGGGTCATGTCATGTACATACCTGGCACGCCGCCTCATTCAAAGTTGAGGATCGCTGATACAACATAAAAGAAATTAAAAACAAAATTCCACGATCGATTTATTTAATCATACATCTATGTAGGACTTAATGTAGTTCAACATTTTCTAGCTCCTGAAGAGCCGATGGGCTCTGACGTAGGAATAATAGAGGTAGATTGGTTCGTCTTCCTTTTGTGGTAGTTTATACTGGGGAGTTATTTTTAACCACTTCAAATAATTTGTAAGAAGAGATAAAGATTTTTGTATTTATCCTTATAATTGGAAATATATTTTTAGAAAAAGTTCAAAGCACTTGTTCATTTTCAGCACATTTAGAAATGCTTGTAAGGGCCAATACAACGGTATCACGTCAAAAGGGCGAAACAATAAGAGCGAAAACAAAAAAGGCGAAACAATATGAGTGAAAATGAAAAAGGCGAAAGCCAAAAAAGGCGGAAGATAAAAACGGCGAAAACAAAAAAGGCAAAACAATTAAGGCGAAAACAATTAAGGCCAAAGATAAGAATGCGAAATCATGCCAGGGATATGGTTAGGGTTAGGGGTTAGGGTTAGGAGTTAGGGTTAGGGTTAGAATTGGGGTTAGAGCGGCATCGCTCATAACTTTAAACTACAAGTTAAGTATAGTCATAGATATTACACTACATTATTATATTTAAATATAGTCACTGCATTACTATTATTATGTGAACATTTGATTGAAAATTTTTAATAAATTTGAATTTAATCTCAGGTGCAATTAGTTCACTTAGTTTTACTTTCGCCCTTTTTATTAGCCTTTTTAATTCGCCTTTTTTATTTTCACCTTTTTATTTTCGCCTTTTTTGTTTCGCCCATTTTGGCTTTCGCCTTTTTTTACTGGCGCTATTTTTGTTTTCGCCCTTTTGACGTCGCTCTTTTTTTTTCGCCCATTTTGTTTTCGCCTTTTTGACATGTAACCCAATACAACATGTTACTTTTATTGGAATAATTTAAAAACACAGAAACATCTAAAGTAAGCATCAAGCCTTTAACACCTTATGTGAGTGTGTGTGTAAGCATTGTGGCGTCACACAACTCCAGCGACTAGTCGTCTGCCCCTGGCGTCACACAACTCCAGCGACTAGACGTCTGCCCCTGGCGTCACACAACTCCAGCGACTAGTCGTCTGCCCCTGGCGTCACACAACTTCAGCGACTAGTCGTCTGCCCCTGGCGTCACACAACTCGAGCTACTAGTCGTCTGCCCCCTGGCGTCACACAACTCGAGCTACTAGTTGTCTTCCCCTGGCGTCACACAACTCCAGCTACTAGTCGTCTGCCCCTGGCGTCACACAACTCGAGCCACTAGCTAGTATAGGAGAGATTCATGCGCAGAGTTAGACCAAACAACTCCGCCAAACTTTCGTAAGACACTTTATATACATGAAATATGCTCCAAAGATATGGATGATGTACGCTAGTGGGTGATTGGGAGGGGGGTGGCTCTAGTTGTACATGAAACTTAAGGCCAAGCAGCACTTCTGATACAAACAGGCTACATAAAGAGTCCATTACTTACACGTTTTAGTAATGCCCCAGATTCAAGTAGCCACGTTCAAGTAACTACATTCAAGTAGCCACATTTAAGTTTCCATGTTCAAGAAGTTACATTCAAGAATTTAATTTTCAAGTAGCCATATTTATGTAGCCACATTCATGTAGTCACATTCATGTAGCCACATTCATGTAGCCACAATCAAGTTGCCATATTCAAGTTGCCATATTCAAGTTGCCATATTCAAGTTGCCATATTCAAGTATTCACATTCATGTATCCACATTCAAGAAGCCACATTCAAGCAGCCACATTCAAGTAGCTACATGCATTCTAGTGGTAGCCACATTCTAGTGGTATCCATATTCTAGTGGTAGCCATATTCTAGTGGTAGCCATATTCTAGTAGTTACATTCTAGTATCCACATTCAAGTAGCCACATTCTAGTGGCCACATTCAAATAGTCACATTCAAGTAGCCACATTCTAGTAGTATCCACATGTCCATATGCCGTAATGTTGTTGTAGCAAGCAGCTTGACACCAGACGCCCCTAATCCTCTGAATATGAGGCCTGACCCTGCCTTAGTGCTACAATATACAAGACTGGAGCACGTCACGGTCACATGCGTCGAGTATCTGAATGATGATTGTGTGTGTGTGTGTGTCCCATAACCTCGTGTTTCCATTAGAACTTCATCGGGACTTGGTAGACTGGCGGCGCCCATCTCCTCTCCAGGTCCGCGGACAATAGTCATCAACATTTTAATTGTGGCTTTTAACGTGGGCTAGAGCCCATGCCTCTCAGCTTGTGAGGCGAGCGCACTATTAACTTCGCTATCCAGCCGATGAGTATCCGAGCATTATGATTAACGCCCCCCCCCCTCTGTCTTTCAAAGAATTAGTATTGCATGGAACTTTACGAACGTAAAATATTAACGAGGGAGCAAGTATTTGGACATTTCCACTAAGCTGACTCACATTAGCGTAGAGTTAACAACTACCTGTTTAGATAACTCCCCGCAGCATACTCGGGTATTTGATAATAACTTATCGAGACTGGCCCAACTGAATACCCCGGGTATTTCTATAATAGATTTCCGCCATGAAATAAGAATAGTGTACCGAAGTTGTAAGTTTGACAATTAACGAAGACCACATGACTCACGCCGTAGCAACTCAACTCTGATTCACATCCCACCGTCGATTGAAGTGACCGAAATGCTGTATACATTATTCGACGCTAATCGGCGGCCCATGATTTGCCCTTAATGTAACAGTTACAACATAAAATCAACAGTAAACAGTAAGGTATCCGACACGTAGAATGTATGCCAACTTCAAATTTCTTTAGTGCAAGATTTCGGTGATAGTTTTCGGTTATCCGAACAACCGCCTGTTTGTTTGTTTGTGTGTGTTTTTTTTTGTGTTTTTTTTTGGGGGGGGGGTAAGGTAAATAACTTTAAATTGTTTTAAAAACTGTTTTTCAAAAAAAAAGTATTTATACAATCAACTTCGGTGATTAGTTAGCGTCATTTGTTACAATGATGTATACTAGGAGGCGCTGTCATACTTTTCCTGGGTCACGCCCTTTTGACCCACTGACCCTTTTACCCTACCCTCCCCTTCTCAACACACACCGTGTTTGGGCCGGGGGGGAGTGGGGGTGCTGGGGACACGTATTTAGCTTTATATGTACATTCCTTAGGAAAGCAAAATAAATTGTTTCCTGGTGTCTTTAAAAGGGAAGTTCTTTTACAAACAATGTGTCCTCGAGTCTGAGTGTCTGTGTGTAAGTATGTGTGTGTGTGTGCGTGAGGACTGTGTCAAGTGAGTTTAAATCGAGGGCTTGACTAGATATTCGTCAGTGCTGAAACATGTCGACACTCATCTAGACAGATAAACATTTGTTAAGTGTTGTGTTATTGTTGGGTTGTGTTGTGTTGTGTTGTGGTATTGTTGGGTTGCTAGTAAGCCAACCGCTCTCACACGTTTGAAAGGTCCTCACTATGTTAACAGACGAGTGACTGGGACAATTGGCGAAAAGTGATGACCATTGTTTATAATGAATATTTAAATTTATATTTCATTCTAGAAGTTTATTCTTTTTATTTAAAAAAATAAAATTATTAAAGGAACTATTTTTTTAATTGATAAGAAAAAAAACTAGAAGTGACTAATGTTCCATTAAGCTGCCTGGCTGTGCGGCCGCTAAGATATTTGGCCGATGCCGTGCCGTAGTTTATAATTACCGCGCAGCAAATTTTGTAAAATATTGCAGACAAAAATGGCCGATGCCATTGTGCAATTTTGCACACAAGTTGTTTTTTTTTCTTGTTGATTTTTAAACTTTGCACAGGGATCAACGAACTTAAGAGGGAACATTGGAGGTGACCTATTCATAAAAAAAGAAGTATGGGGTTCAATTCTAAATATAACTGACCAGCCTCATGTTTGTGTGAGGGGCGGGCACCTTCGTGGGTGCCAGCTTCAGGTGGAGCTAAATTAATGTAAACAATATTGTTTATGAGCCTATTTATTACATCCGAAGGTTTCAAACTTTTTTATTTCTTCTAAAGCCTTACCGCTCAACCCCATTTTTTAAAACCCGATTTCATGAATAGCGTTTACTGATATCCCGTTACGTTTAAACTGTTGACGTGCACAGTATCTTGTCACGTGACTTCCTGTTTTAAACTGTTGACGTGCGCAGTATCTTGTCACGTGACTACCTGTTTTAAACTGTTGATGTGCGCAGTATCTTGTCACGTGACTTCCTGTTTTAAACTGTTGATGTGCGCAGTATCTTGTTACGTGACTTCCTGTTTTAAACTGTTGACGTGCATAGTATCTTGTCATTTGAATTCCCGTTTAAACAGCAAAATGATATGATGGCGCTGTATTGGGCTGATTGGGTTGTCTACGCTTGACAACGGGTGTGTCTCTTCTCCACCATGATTAACCAGCTATTAAACGTCACTAATAGAACACAATGGAGAACAATGCAATAATAATTAGATGGTAACAGAAAAAAACGTGATGTACAATATGAAAAAAACAACAACAACACACAAAAAAACGGAGACAGCAAAAACGAATAGAAATAAACGAACGACCCTTTCGCACTAGACAGCCGGCAGGACAGAAGTTAATTCTTTTATACAAATGTCGCTTTCTGTCCCCCTCCCTCCCACCCAATGCCCCTCGACAGTTGATGTAAAAAAAAATTAGTACTGAGCCGAACATCAGAGGCGTACGGGGGTCACTTGGCCACATGGCCGACATAAACGTATTTATAAGCGTTTAAAAAAAATATTTATTAAAAGTTCTTTGTTTTTTTTTAGTTGATATTTAAAAGGTATCAGTAATTGCTTCAATTTAATTGTGATGAACAGGGATAGCAAAAAAGTTATGAGATTTTAGATAACCCTGGATAAAGATCGTTCTGAAATGTTTCCTTAATCGAGGGTATATTCACACACGCACTCACACGCATGCACGCACGCGCACACACACTCAGGTCAGTCTCCAGAATTCATAGACTTCACTTTAACTGTAAATGGTAACCATCATAGTTATTTCAACATGCAAGGGGATCGTTACATTAGTTGAACTACATACCTAATTATAAGCGAAAATTTCATGGGAATGAAAGAAATGATGGTTCTAGTAGTGGTCTATTTATGATTAAAAGCAAATATATAAAAAGGCATCGGATCTTAACATTAAAACTTGATGAAAAATTGATTAACATATGTATGATAATAGACATGCGCAAACGAAAGGCATATACACGTATAATGCATACATATTTCATCAAAGAGACAGATCTACTCATTAGAAACCCCAACACACCGACTCTTTAGTTTCTCCATTATCAATTAATTGCAGTTAAGCTGCAGCCAGAGGCGTGACTAGGATTGGCGTCACCCAGTGCGTTAGCTCATGGTGTCACCCCCTCACGCCTTCCCCCATAGACCTCCACCGGGTCTGCCAGTGACAAATAAAGGGGAACATACAGAATTTTTCGTTTTGGTGTCACCCCTTGTGATGGTATCACCCGGTGCGGTCCGCAACGCCCCCCCCCTAAGCAAATCCCCTAGTGACGCCTCTGGTACCGCCTCCCCTCAGTCCCCTAGTGACGCCTCTGGCAACCCCCGCAGTCCCTTAGTGACGCCTCTGGCAACCCCCCGACAGCCCCTAGTGACGCCTTTGGCACAGCCCCCCCCCCGAAGTCCTTTCCAGTGACACCTCTGGCAGCACCAACCGTATCACTCGCCCTTGACCCACGACAGACAATGACCACATGGCCACAATTACGATGATCACATTAATGTAATGTAATAAAAGGGAAATGGAGACCGTTCTAATAGTTCATAACGCAATGATTCTTCCTGGCCCTGCGCCACCTTAAAAACACATGAACAGTGATTCCCAAACCTTTTTTCTTCCTAAAGTTTAGGCTAAACCCCACCAGAGCCCCCGCCCGAGTGACCTTGCAGCTGGTCTAAAGAATTTTCACAAAATACTGAATGTTCCCAAATAAAAGCTACCCTTCGATACATCACCCCCTTTCCTCTTCACACTCACATACACTCACATAGAAGGGCATGCTCTCCACCTAGGAAAGTTCTGTGCTAGAATTAACAAGACAGTATATTTTATCACTATTTCTTCTCGATAATCAATTATTTTTTAATTGGGCGAAAAAGATGAGGGAGGGATGTATTTATTATTCTGTCAAAAATACTAATATGTTAATGAAAAATACTATGCGTTAATAAAAAATACTATATGTTAATGAAAAATACTATATTTTAATTTAAAAAAAACAACTAAATGTTTATAAAAAATACTATACAATGTTTCCAAAAACTATTCATATAAAAGCTATATATGAAAGTTAAAAAATATACATTGAAAACCTAAACGTTAATACGAAAAAATATACATTAAAAACATGTAAAATGATTTTCAAAATGCATTACTACATTACATTGATGATAGAACTACTGTTAACCTTTATCTGATTTTTATTTAATTAATTTTTGTTTGGAGCGGCGACACTCTTTTCCATGTCAATTCATTTCTTCTTTCCGCCTCTGCTTGTTAGTGTTTCTTATAATTTTTTTTTACCTGCCTGCGTAATGCTGCTGTGGTAAACAAGCGTTTAGGCCAAATAGCACGCGTAACTCCATTAAGAGGATCATATCACCTCGACCTACAGCCATACCTACGTCTTAGGCCTTTGTACTGTAAGACCCAGTAATACCGTGGTCATGGAGTTACAGTTCTAAGTAAATTAAATAAGATGTTATTATAGAACAAGTAAGTCGGAATAAGATAGTGAAAACTTTAAAAAAGGCCTTCATAAAATACGAAAACTGGAAACTAATTGGAGTATGTCTTTCCACCCAGAAAAATGTCAACTGTTGTCAACAGAAGAAAATAAATCCACACTATACTTCATTTATGGGAAACAGCTATCCAAACTAAAGATGAAAAATACTTTGATAAATGAAAAATTGTCATGGAATCCACTTAATAATGAAGTCATAGTGTGTTGTTTTTTGTTGTTGTAATTAGGATATGAATGTTTTAAATTGAATCCATAATTTATAAACATATAGGTGTTACTTTTTTATGTGAAGCGCTGTGAGCCAAGCTGCTGCTGGGGATACTACGCCATATAAATTATCAAATTATTATTATTATTATTTGGATGAAATTATTTTTGTTAACCTGAAAGAGGAGAGTTGCAATAGTGAGGATAGAGCACAGACTCACGGACATAGGTTTTTGTTAATGAACTTTGGGTCTAGTGGCGGATTGATCTGACGGAAGGAGGGCGGGGATCTTCAATCTATACAATAAATGTGTGTTGGGTTGTTTTAAAGTTTTATCAATAAAGAGAATGAATGCACGCTCGGCATCGTCAGTAAAAAAATTGTAACTTTTAAAAAACATTTTTAAAAACAAAAACATTTTAAAAACAAAAAACAACTTAGAAACTAGAAAGAAACCTGCACCATTTTCTTTCTTAAATTTTCTTGTTTGAGCTTTTGGGTATGAGAAATATAGGTCAAGAATAAACCTAACTGGAGTTCTCGCTAGGAACTCGGGGAAGGTGGGGAAGGTGAAGGCAATTACTGCTGTGATTTCTTGATATCTCAGGCTAATTTCAATCATTTGTAGAATTTGAGATTTTTCGTCCCTCACACACCACTTATTTGTTATATTTTAAACCCTAATTGATATGTAACCAAATGTCAAAGAAATCCAACAATCTATCCACAAATCCATCCATCCATTCCATCCATCGCTTCTATCTATCGTTATAACCAACATTATTGTGCCATCCGTTTAGAAATGTTCTCTCTCTCCCCCCCTCCGCACCGATATCACCCCTTTTCCATTTACTCGTTTCTCACCTATATTTTCGGTGCTGCCGCTGCATAACTCAATTACAAACCTTTCAATTAACCAAACGGTTAACTGGTTTATTGTTCTACGTGTCAATAACCCCCTGGCCCTATTATTTTGTTATTCTATCTCGTTAATAGCATCATGTCACATTGTTTATGGAGCGCTTTGCTTAATGCAGTGTCACTGTTTTTGTCGTACAGTGGACCCTCGTTTATCGCGGTTAATGGGGACCGGAGACCCCCGCGATACGTCAAAATCCGAGAAATAAGGACACCAACTGTTAAGCAATACGAAATCGGAAGATAAGTTTACAGTAATGTATAGCCAAGTACACGTAGTTAATATACCACGTGATGGTGGTGATGAATAAATATGCTGTGCTGTAAAAATGATGACGATGAAGGTGATGGTGACTTTTACTGCGCTGTCGATGATTGTATTTTGCGTCTCTTCAGACGGTGGTGCAATTTACTGGGGCACATCTTGTAATACTACTACTATATTTTTAAAAAAAACCCGCGAAACAGTGAATCCGCGAAAAGTGAACCGCGAAAAGTGAACCGCGAAGTAGCGAGGGATTACTGTATATCTTTCTCGCGTCACTTCATAAACAGATTTTTCTAAGGGCTTCACCAGACTATAATCTTCCAATTACGAATAAAAAAGTCTCCTCTATCACCAACACACTCATGTATTGTTAGATAAAGTGTAAATAATAGTAAATAATAGTAAATAATAGTAAATAATAGTAAATAATAGTAAATAATAGTAAATAATGCTTTTCAAAGACACTAGAAAGAGTAGAAATGTCGGGTGAAGACATTAAAATTAGGAACCAGACTTGTGAAAAAGTAAATCAATTCAAATACCTAGGATCACTACTAAATGATAGGAATGAGTTAATAATAGAATTCAAAGAAAGAATATCAGCCGGGAATATAGCATACTTTAGTAGCCAGAAAATCCTCAAAAACAAAATCTTTACAAGGGAAACAAATAAAACTCTTTATAAAACGGTCATCAGACCAGCTGTAATATATGCAAGTGAAACTGGGACCTCAACAAAAACTGCAGAAAACCTGTTAAATACATGGGAGAGGAAAGTTCTCAGGACCAACAAAAGATGAGTTCGAATGGAGAATAAGAACCAACCATGAACTATACAGTTTATATCTAGATACCACAATAGTTGCAGAAATAAAAAGGGCAGACTGCGTTGGGAAGGACACCTAGAAAGAATGTCAAATGATAGAGGAGTAAAGAGGGTAAGCCACAAAAACCCCAGAGGAAAACGGCTCAATTGAAGACCTAGGCATAGATGGATGGATGACGTAGAGAAAGATCTACAACAACTGGGCATCCAATATTGGAAAAGAAAGGCGTTGATAAGGACTGAGTGGAAGGAGGTCGTGAGGTAGGCCCAAGCCCTACGTGGGCTGTAGCGCAACAGGGATGGAGGGAATGCTTTTCAAAATGATATTCTAATTTTAAAACAATAATTTGTTTTAGAATTACAACGATTTTGTAGTGCACCCAGACTAATGAGTTTGCTACTTACTGCATAAAATCATGAATTGAAATTTACAGAGAAAAAAAAAGCACTTCCTAAAGTTAAGTTGCTCTTTTGTTGACAATCCCTTCACCTTGCCATCCCTCTGTGCAAGTGAGAGTTTTACATTACTATGTAAGATTAACTTACAAATATTAAGTGTTTTACGGTAAAAGTTTTACCTTTGCATGACAGACAGGATATATAATATGTTAGTTAAAATACTAAAATTATCGAAAAAAAATAGATTTAAAAAATACAATTCCCAATAAGTTTTTATTAAAACACTTACTATTATATATCTATTGCAGACGCTTCTTCTATACAGAAGATTGTAGCTTGAATGACATTTGGAAAATAAACAACAGATGCAGTAAACGTGATAAACGAGAACATTTTTTTTAAAAGTGCAACAAGATTTTCCACTGGTGTCTGTGATTATTCATGATTACCAAGAGTAACAACATTAGTCAAATCTTTAAACCTAGAAACACTAGAGGATAAAAGAACAAAACGCAAGTTAGTAATAATAATAAAAGCAATAAATTATAACTAGGAAATACAACACAAAAATAATCTAATACATCCCTCGGACGGACATTGTGAAAAACACGTTTCTACTTCCTTATGCAAGAACAACAAACACATACAAATCATCCGCCATCCCGTCTGGGATTCGGGCGTGGAATGGGTTGCCTGTACAAACAAAGAACTCCAAAACACTATCAACATTCAAAACTCTAAAAAATGCAAGAGTAGACATAAACCATGGATAAGTGTAGTGCGTAATACTCTGTATTGAAGGAGCGTCTGTAATAGATACGATTACCTGTAGTAGTATTCTTATTGGCTATTGTTGAGTCAGCCCATTATACCTCGGTTAAGTTGCGACCCCATATCGATGAGAAGTAAGGCGATCCCTGACTGGACAACGGGGGTTGGTGTCTAGTTATGGATGTCAAGGTTTATACTTGATTGTGTGGGGTTGGCGGTCGTGATTGGTGGATCGGGGTTGGTTAGATTTCAAGGTTTTGTGCCGGGTTGGTTGGGGTTTTAATTGTTGGTTTAGGTGTCGGGTTTGTGTTTACAAGTTGGTCATCAAATATTTGCTGGGGTCGCAGAGAAAGTGAGAGCCTCACGAAAATTATGGGAAAAGTCTTCCGAAATTTTTGAAAAAGGTGAAAAGGAAGAGAAATTTAAGAAGAATTTGAACTCTTTAAAATTTATTTGATAGAGTTTTTGAACACGAGAGCACAACGAAGATGCTATAGTCTAGCATGGATAGTGTTAGCGCTATAGAAAAAAAAATCCATTCATCTTACTCGCCCAACACAGACAGTCTCGCCAAAGTATCAAGAGGTTATCTTTATCTGCTGTCACACATCGCCTAATTTCGTTGGCAGTCACAAGTCTCACATTGATTTCTTTGGCCCGACTTTTACAATAAGTATTTCAAGTTAAATATTTCAAACTCGCCAGAAATGCATGTTGTTTTTTTTTAAATCTATTTTATAATAATTACAGCCATAATAAAGATATCACGGATATCACGTGACATAAATCAAAATCAAAGCACTCCATCTTGAATAGAACTGTAATATATTGACTATTTTTGGTATTTATTCAACTTTCATATCATTAAATCTTGCACTGAACAAAGCATATAATTTTACAACTATAAATGAATATAAGAATTTTTTAAAATTCAAATATTACAGAATATGAAACAAAGCTTCAGTCACTCGAAACAACGGGGTTTTTAACTAGTAATTAAAAGCTTCGTGAATATAGGCACCATCCCCTATATCAGGGGTGGGCAAACTACAGCCCGCGGGCCGCATGCGGCCCGCCGGGACATATTATGCGGCCCGTGGGCATATACATGTTGCGATCTGATGCCGATGTTAATTTTCCTGTTTAGAATTTTTGCTATATATTTTTTAAAAAAACTATTCCTAGTATTTGATTTGAATCTAGGAATATTAAATCGGTTTTATGGCGCCATAATTAATTAGTGATCATTAGTCATTAATTGTAAACATCCATTTTCGAAACTGCAATTAAGCTCAACCGAAACTGGCTTTTGTTTACGGTTGAAGCATTGGCGATTTTTTTTAAATTGAAATTTAAAAGTGAATAGACGTTGCTTTAACCATGAGTGATGCCAAAAAAAGAAATATAGAGGATGAATGTCGTGTTAATAATGACGAATGGACCACTAAATATTGCTTGACAGCGTTGGCAGCAAAGCAGTTTGCTTGATGTGCCGTGAGTGTCTGAGAGTATTTAAGTAATACAACTTAAAAATACACCACCAAACAAAACATTTTGGTTTCAGGCACAATTTAACAAACGAAGAGAGGAAAAGGAATTGCCTGCCAGGAGTTGATTAATAATTTTAAGAAGCAGCAAACGTTATTCACTAAACAGTCTTTAATACAAGATTTTTCATCTGAAGCCAGTTTGGTGCTGTCATATAAGATTGTAAAACGGAACAAGTCTTTTTCTGACAGCGATTTCATCAAAAAATGCTTGTCAGATGCAGCAAGCATTACGTTTTCATAACAAAAACAAAATGTGATAGCATTTCTTTATCAAGGAGAATTGTCGT
Source organism: Ampullaceana balthica (assembly GCA_944989445.1). Taxonomy (NCBI): domain Eukaryota; kingdom Metazoa; phylum Mollusca; class Gastropoda; family Lymnaeidae; genus Ampullaceana; species Ampullaceana balthica. The sequence goes on along the minus strand of CALYLW010002633.1, from coordinate 10,630 downwards.
CAGGCATGTTGCAAAAATTAGTGAAAATTTAATGCACCAACTTCAAGATGCAAGCAAAGACTTTTTGTGGTTCTCTCTTGTACAGTTCACTGCACAATTGTTGGTATATATACAGGGAATAAACACTCGTTTTGAACTTACCGATGAATTGCCACTCAAAGGCACAACTACAAGCCCGGATTTATTCAATGGTGTTGAGAACTGTGCTGAAAGAACTGGGTTGGTGTGGAACAAGATAGCAAGTGTAACTACCGATGGAGCGCGTGCTTTGACTGGAAAAATCGTAGGTCTTATTAAGTTGATAAAAAAATTAAAGAAAAACATCCTGACCATACACTCTTACCTCTCCATACGGTCATCCATTAGGAAAGTCTCTGTAAAGCTGCGTATAATATCAAGATTGTTATTGACCCAGTAGTCAGAGTGATAAACCTAATTAGAGCCAGGACACTTAACCACAAGCAGTTTATGGCACTGCTTGAAAATTTGGAAACTGAATATTATGATATTATCTACCACAGCAGTGTGCGCTGGCTGAGCCTGGGCAAATTATCGATGCGAGTGTGTGATCTCAAGGAAGAAATATAGTAGTTATGTTTTTGGAGATTAAGGGTTTTGTTTGTGACTTTGCTACTAACATTGTTAATGAAGAGCAGAAGTCAGACTTCATGCTTGTTATTGACATTATGGTAAAGTTGAATGGACTCAATGTCAAACTACAGGGAAATAGATTGTTTGCACATGAAATTTATGTGGATGTTAAATTATTTCAGGCAAAGCTCTCCCTGTTCTCCAGACAAGCAGGTGAGACAGATTTTGCGAGTTCCCTTTTGCTGAAACAGAAAACAATTTCTGGTGAAATGGTTGACAAGTACAAGGTTCATTTGGATGCATTGGCTGTGGAACTATTTTTCAATATCCTCAGTTTGCCATTTTGTGCAAAAGCTGTTTCAGCTCCAGAGGATATACAATTAGAACTGATTGACTTACAAGCAGATTATGATCTGAAGGAGAAGTTCAAGTCAGCTCTTCCGCTGAAGTTTTATAGATGTTTGCCAGCAGCAGCATTTCCCCGCCTAAAAAACTTTGCTGCCAAACTTTTGTTACTATATATTGGGTCCACACACATCTGTGAGCAAGCTTTTTTCTTGCATGAAAATAAACAAGTCTAAGAAAAGATCGATGTTGACTGACTGCAATTTGAATGCAGTCTTGCAAATCACAACCAGTAAACTGGTTCCACAGTTCAAGAACATTATCCAAAATTGTTAACAGTTATGTTTTCTTATTAATTATAATTGTACTCTATGGTCAGCTTATATGTAAATTATGTAAATATATGTAAAGTTCCTACTTCGTCATAGTCATTATGACAGGTAACAATACAACTTTTGTTAAAATAATGATGAAAAGTAAAATCTTATTATCAAATTAGAAACTGTTTCAGTTCGTATATTAAAATGTTATGTACATGTGTAATAGAGTGTGAATTTGAAATTAAATGACAAGTACATGGTTATAATGATATATTCATACTTTATACGGGGTAAATTGTAATTGAAGTAGACAAAATGTATATGCGGCCCGCCTACAACGATAAAGTTTGCAATGCGGCCCTCCGTCGAAAAAGTTTGCCCACCCCTGCCCTATATAATAATTTGTAAGACAGTCCTTGGATATTGCACAGTCACAACTAATGATACATGGTGCGATTTTTTACACCACTTTGTACTCTGTAAACAAAGCCGAACACGGTCCCCAGTCCTGATAGGTCATTAACTGGTGTCAGATAGCCGTGCAGCATCATGGTCAAACAAAATTAAGAGCTGTTCTTTTTTTTTCTTCTTTCCATTCAAAAGTGTAACACAAACAATAAAATACATATTAAGCACTTTTTAAAAATTATGACTGAACATTTCAGCTCATATTCAATTCGAACACTGGTAAGTTTCCTATGCGCTTTCAATCACTTCTTCACAGCCCAACTTCGCACCAAGTGCTAGTGATCATCTATGCGCTTTCCGTTACTTCTTCACCGCTCAACTTCGCACCAGGTGCTAAGGATCATTTAGCACACGCGCAGTTCACCGCAATGATGAAAAAGACCAACTGGTCTGTTGAGTTTAAAATATTCACTGCCCCATGTACTTTTAAAACGATGCATAAATATTTCATTTACTTGCACTGAATACAAATAAATAAATAAATTATCCGGATCATCAGAAGTCGGATAATAAGCTACCAGATTATTCAACACAAGCCTGGGCAGCTTGCTCACAATGAAGCTTAATTCTATGCATTGAAACAGAGTCACTGTAAAAATGTACCCCAAAAAATTTCAAGAATTATTTTTTAAAAGTCAACATTAAACTGTGACAATCTCCCATCCTTCCTATTCCTGCGTTGGTTGGCAAACGTTATCATAGGTAAATTGCTACATTTGTCTCTCCAGGCGAATCTCACATCTGTTACGCTCTCTTGAACCAACTATCTGGGTGAAACCGAAACACCTGGGAACATATTTTAGCCGTGTTGTTATTGCAATAACAACGGCTCCAATGGTAACTCTCATACAAGACGGTGTCTCCGAGACGTTTCCTCATCTCCAACAGATTGGCATGTTTCGAAATTGATTCGAGGGTCTTTGTCAGAATTAAGGTTCACCATTAAAAAAAAATTGTCTTATTTTACAATAAATGTTCTTGTTGTCCTCGGAACATCTTTTGAGGATCGCTGTGACCTTCGAAGACACAAGGGAACGATGGACAAGGGAAAGGCGATCTGACTAATTTTGTATTAGAACAACTTCCACGTACGGCACTATGTTTTTCATGTTCAAGGATATTATATGAGAAGAATCACGGAATGGTTACAAAAAATAAAAATAAATACATGAAATTAAATGTGTGATTTAAATTTTTTTTTAAATTGTAAATTTGAATGCGAAGTGCAGGCAGGGTCCATTCCATTGTAGCAGTTGGTATTTGATACTTACTCTCTCAAATGGCTTCTCTTCAGCCATAAACTTCCATGTTTTAAAAATATTTCTTCAATTGTGGAAACTTTATAACACATTTTCTTCAATAGTTGCGTTGCGATCTGTTGTTCACAGCTGATAAGTATATTAGAACTGTCACACACTTGGAGGAAAAGTCAATTTATGGGGTCTGAAGAACACTTTAAAAAAACATTAGGATTGTTTTGTAGGGTCGTTTCTACAATGTGATCCGCCCTTTTTGTGTGACGTCTTGGTGATGTTATAAAAGAATTAGACATTCCATCTGTGTTACATTAAAATCATTGGATATACTTTTATTCGTGAAAGGTAAGAATGTCCTTTAAAATATATTCATGATTCCCATGATTAAGAGATTGAACTGATTTCATGGCATTAAGTGTATCCAGAGAAGAATCCTTATCTTATCTTATCTTATCTTATCTTATGTGTTACAGACGCTCCGTCTATACATAAGATTATTGCGTCCTACGCTTACCCATGGTTTATGTCTAGTCCTGCAGTCCCTGCAGTTGTTGGGATGTGCGGAGATTCAGTTTTTATGAGAGATAGGTGCAACTAGTGACCTAAAGAAATAAGAAAGTAATTGTGATCAGTGATCAAATGCGTTTGTACACGAAGGGAGTTATGCTCTCAGGAATACGCTCCTTCATCATCTGCATTAAAAAGTATTTTAGAAACTAATTTCTTAAAACCTAATAATATTCGGAATAAGCTAGTTTTAAACATTATTTTAGAACAGAACAATTTTGCTGAGACCTGGCTGAATATTTTGTTTGAAATCTCCATGACCAGAGGCGTCACTAGGGTTGGCGTCACCCTGTGCGGTGGCTCATGGTGTCACCCTTTCACGAATTACCCCATAGACTTCCCCCGAGTCTGCCAGTGCCAAATAACGGGAACATACAGAATTTTACATTTTGGCGTCATACCTTGAGATGGTGTCACCCACTGCGGTCCGCACAAACCCCGCACCTCCCTAGTGACGCCTCTGTCCATGACTTACTTGTACGTGTCTTACCAGCCCCCTGGCACCAAGTTATTGTTTTTATTTTTATTATGTTTTCCTTTCATTTTTACTTTATGTTAATACACAAATAAATAATTAGACCCCAGCAGTAAACAATTTGAAACACGATTGAATTTTTTCTCAATAGACATGTACCTGACAAAAATGTATTTGTTCAATCACCAGTCAGGTGAGAGAGAAAGTGAGGGGCATTTCTAAATCTTGACCCCTTGCGACCAACCGGACAACGGACAGTCAAAGTCATGCCCGCCAGCCGGGAGAGCAGCGCCACCACATCGGCGTCATCATCGGTCAGCATCGGCAAGCCCAGCAGCAAGGGCGTCGACGCACGCGACGGATGGGGCGGGAAGCTCGATTTCATCCTCACCTGCATCGGGTACGCCGTGGGTCTGGGCAACATCTGGAGGTTCCCGTACCTGTGTTACAAGAACGGCGGAGGTGAGCCGAAGGAGGTCAAAGTTTGACTTCTGGTGTTGTTGGCCTGGTTAAAGTCCCAGCCCTGTTTGGGGTGGGGGCGGCAGGGTAATGGATATTTTCCCCAGGGGTGTGTAAAAATGTGTGGTAGTAATGGATATAACATAATACAATTTAGTTTTAGTAATAACGATTACGCAGGCTGCCCTTCATATAAGTAAGGTATTATGAGAGATTATGTGCTCTCCCCACGAGTCCCCTTTTCCCCCCATAATATATATCGGAGTAAAGTTTTAGGATTGGAGTTTTAAACTAAATAAAAGACCATACTTAACAAATTATCAACTTATCACAAATAAGTCAGAAATTGAAAGTTTAAATATACAGTATAATTTAACGTTTGAAATTTAAATATTTCTTGGGAACAATAAGGACACTCACCCTTGTAATTGTTGTAATTGGCATATAAAGATAATCCCGGAAAAAAATATCTGATAATTCTAAAATATACACGTTTCTTTCTTCATGGAACCTTCTAATATCATTTATATATTATTATTTTTAAAAAAAAATTGGGCATCACATTCTTCTTTTGGCGTGGGTGTGTAATGTTTTGACGTATCCACTCCCACCCAATTCCAGAAGCACATATTGTCGTAGGTTTTCAAAGATGTAAAAAAAGAAAACTATTGGGCTACAGCCAACGCGATCTCATTCCAGTGTTTCGTGAGAACAAAGGAAAAGCAAGAATTTCTCCTTTCACTAAAAATAGAATAGTGCCAATAAAATAAAAGAACACGTTACCAAACTGAGTTACCTAGATTTCAACCAAATGATTTTTATATATGTTTTTGTTGCAGTCTAGAACTTAAAAGTATGGTGTTGTCATTATGTAAGTATGTTAATTTTTTATGGAATTGTAAATTTTATTTGTTAACTTAACATAACGTCCCCCCATTGAATGATAATTATTTTATATTGATTTCAGGGGCGTTTCTGATTCCATACACCTTGTTTCTGGTCTTCTGTGGACTCCCCTTGTTTTTTCTCGAGGTCACCTATGGCCAGTTCTCGAGTCTGAGTCCGTTGGCAATATGGAAAGTGGTGCCGTTATTTAAAGGTAATGAACAATTTAACGAGCACACGCTCTGAAGCCCTCAAACGGTATGTATATATATACACTGTATGTGGTAACCAGAAAAAACAACAAAAGACAAATTGACTGGTGAAATAGCAGTATCGGCGTAAATTGACCGACCATTGTTCGATCTTCTCTTAGATATAACAGATGTTCTTTCTATACAGCAGTGGTCGGGAAACCATGACTCACGAGCCAGATGTGGCTCTATTGATGGCTGCATCTGGCTCGCAGACAAATGTTCGATAATTTTTTATACGATTCTTCAGACTCTGATCTACATATTAATTGCATATCCAAAAAAAAATATTTTAAAAAATAATAAAAAATAAAAAACGTCTCCACGCCTGCATGAAGTTTAACCTCACCACGTATCAACCAGACTACACAACCATTAGCAAAGCCATGCAGGCAGCACCATAAGTCGCATTAATGGTAAGAAATACTCATTATTGATGAGCAACAGCATGACGTTATGACGTTATTAAAAAGAATTCAGAGACATAATTATTGTACTTTTAGTGTTGAAATTTTGGGCCGCCCATAAATGATGCCACGCAACGGGGAAGGGGGGGGGCACGCATTTATGATGATGTGTGACGAGGGGGAAGGGGGTGAAAAATCGTCATTTATGGATGGCCCACCTACACAAAATTCACACAATTACTTGAATTTGAATTTTTAGTTTTAAACATAATGTATGTCTCTCACAGAATTACTTTTCAAAATATGTGGTGTTTATGGCTCTCTCAGACAAAAAATTTCTCGACCTCTGCTCTACAGGACCGACCTGCTCAATCAAATGACATATCTCGTAGCACTAAAGTTTTCATTTAGACATATTCAGATTTTGCGTACTAAGTGGTGCAATTACATCCATTGTAAAAATCTTTGGCCGCCGTTCAATGATTGTGAAGTAGACATCGTTTATTGTAATTTTTCATCTGTGCCCGCGGTTTTCAATGTACGCAGTTACTCGTACAAAAATGGGAAACTCACTCCACGTGTTTGAAAAACGCCATATTCTGTTGCTAGCTTGTAGAAAGCGCCCTGGAAGTTCATGACAACAGCAATAGCGCTTCGTCGATTCAGAGGTGTCACTAGAGTTGGTGTCACCCAGTGCGATAGCCTATGGCAACAGTGGCCAAACTGTGGCTCGCGAGCCGCATGCGGCTCTTCAGTGTTGACATTGCAGCTCGCGAACAATTTATGAAATATATATTATACAAGGATTACTGAAAGATTTCCAAGCCAGTTTTAATAACCCACAGTGCTTTAATGCGGCTCTCAAATATTTGTTTATACTTTAAAATGGTTCTCAGTTACTACAGGTCTGGCCACCCCTGGCCTATGGTGTCACCTTCCCCCCTCACGACTTACCCCATAGACCCTTCAGACTCTCCCAGTGCCAAATAACGGGAACACAGAATTTTTCATTTTGGTTACACCCCTTGGGATGCTGTCACCCGGTGTGGCCCGCACCCCCGTCCCCCTTGTGACACCTCTGCGTGGATCCCCGCGACTTCTGTCAATATCTGAAAATACAGATGCATACATTATCTCCAACCATCGCATGTGTGAAGTTTGCATCTAAATTTTTTAGAATCTTGGCAGCTTGAGTTTTCAAACTAGTATAGGCCGCGTGTTACAGGTATCTTGTGTAGTATGACAAAGCCTGCAAGTCAGTGGCGTCGCTAGGGGGCGGGGGGCCCCCAGTGTGACACCCATCAGGGGGTGACATCCGAGCATAAAATTTTACTGTGTACGATTTTATGTCAGAAAAAAAAGAAGACACTTTTTTTTCATCTAGAAAGAAATTTAATAAATTAAATGAAAAACGTTAAAACGCGAAAACTTTCATTAAAAAAAATATCAGTTAACTAGCAATAATGAAACAGTCCCAACACACAAACAACATTAAAACAAATTAGGAAAAAAGAAAAGAAACAGTCGCAGCAGAGAGATCTTTAAGAAAATGCTGGACATGAAAGTGGCAGTGTCTTATGTTTTAAAAGATATAAAGCCATTTGGTCTTGGACACAGTCTAGGATTGCCAGGTGGCTGTCTCAAAAATACCAGCCTGGCTGTCTAACTCTCATACCGAGTGACTACAACTAACACTATTATTTACAAGTGAGCTATTGTCAAGTCACGCCTTGACCCGAGTTCATCACAATGCTACAACAATGTCACAACAATTATTCGCTGTGATTCTCATACCCTGACAATGAGCAGCACTGCTCTTCTCATAAAGAATAGCCTGGTTTCCGTTATACTTCCTACTTATATTTCCCGCATTGCCGTATGACTGCCCAGGGAATTTTCAGGGATTCATGCAAACATTTGCCTGCATCTTTATTATACACTATAATTTATAATAAGTTTAGGGGACCTTAAATTATTGGGGATCCATAGCCTTAGCCCGTGCAGTACACCCTTTTAATCCGCCATAGGTCCACGTATCTGTGACGATGTGTGACGAGGGGGAGGTGTGTTTAAAATAATGTGACGTCACATTAAAAACGCGCAACTTTAAATAAAAGTTCCACTTAAATATTTGATTATTTACCATTTTTTAAATTGCGTTTTCAATGGCTTCACGCGTGTTTCGATATTAGATTACAGACTTACCCTAAATACATATTTAAATGACAAAAAATAATTTGCAACATGCTAATTTTTATTGAGAAAATACGGCTGGGGGGGTGGGTCAAAGCTTTGTGACGTCGTATCGTAATAAAGGGGTGGGGTCTAAGTTTTTGTGACAAAGTATGACGCTGGGGAGGGTGGGGTAAAAATCAGAAACCTCTCGTGACGTCATTTATGGGCGGCCTCTTCAGTAGTGAAGGGGTGACACCATGAGTGACCGCCCCGGGTGACACCAACTCTAGCGACGCCTCTGCTGCAAGTCATTGTCAATTCGTAACCTTCGTCTGCTTTCATTACATATTCCACAAATGGCTTGGGAATTGTTGCCACAGGATCAACAAGAAGGGGCTCAACTACACTCGTATTCACAAACTGCACAGAATCTGTTCACTTTGTTATTGTCAGGCGCATGTGCCTTTATGGCTTTACAAAATTTTTTTACTTAACTCCAGTCACTTCGTCACTTGCCTGTGTTATTTAAGGAGCGTCTTAGAGTGATTCACTTCAGTCAGTTTTAAGGGTAATTGAATAATATATCGATTTTGTTATAAATTAAAGTGTTATTTGGTAACTATCTAAAAGATTATTTAAAAAAAAGAAAAGAAATTTGAACACATCGTGGCCATTTTGCACACCTCTTTACAAAAGTTACTTCGCCATTTTTTAATAATTTTTTTTTGCACTCGTTTCTGAAGTTCCGCAACACAATTTATTTGATAGGCACAAGTGTCTTGCAAACACTGATAGGTTTAAAAAAAGAAAGGTTAGTAATAAAGACGCATTCTTGAGTTGTTGTGATTTGGGTTCTGATATCGTTCCGGGAATTTAGCTTTGCGTTTCATTCCCAGTGGCGTAACTGGGCCAAGCGCGGGCCGAAACTCATGACAGTCTCTTATGTCTGTAATCTATGCCGAATATTATTGCGTCATACGGTAAGAACGTATTAACATGTGACGCAACGTTCACCGACCACGAATATGAAGGGCAACGCCGCCTTTGTTTCCCTAACTAGGGTCAGATACCCATTGGGAGATGGGTGGACTCAAGGACACCCTTCGCCCAGGGAAAAAGTCCATGCCTTCACGGATATTCGAGCCCGTGACTCTCGGTACGCCAGCCGATCGCGCATGCTACTCGACCACCGTCTCCTTCCAACGAAAAAAAAATATGACAAAGTTCTTGTCGGTGCACATAGCTAAGGCATATTGTTGACAAATAAAGGAAAACACTGAACATTCTGCTTTATTTGACGATGATGGTATTTCTTGTGATCATACCATTTTGTCAACATTTGTATTCGTAATTTAAATAAAAAGATTTTCTTGTACTTGGGTTGTGTGGGTGTTCATTTTTGAAGCCTTAGAGTTGCGATAACTATTTTGTTATCAAGAAGGGGGGGTGGAGGTACCGATGACATAATCAGAGCTCTTGGTGTTATCACGGCCGTGGCTTGAAAGTTATTTTATTTTTCTTTCTCAAAACATAATTGTCCCCCATCTTAAGTGAATTTAAACATCACCTTGGTGATGAGAGCATGTTGAACAACTCACTATTACTGAGCGGTAACCCACCTGAGAAGAGAAATGGAAGGTCACTGTGAACGATATCTGTTGACAAGGTCATGTGTCACCACGGCAGACGGGGATGTGGGGGTAGGACTGGGGAGGGGAGTACAGGCAGCAGAAGGTCAAGGTCCTATTCGCCAAGCTAGGTCAAGGAGGGATTTGACGTTGTTTTTAGACCGAGGAACCTCAATTTTTGATCGCCTGAGCAGTCATCTAAAACTTTATTGCCCTGAACGGAAACAAAAGATTGTGAATATGTAGGTCAGGAGTGGGCTATTGTTTTGACGCGAGGGCCACTTTGTGGTGGTGAATTTTAGCGGAGGGCCGCACCGGTAAAAATAAATGTATTCCTTAGTTAGCTTTACATTTCATTTAAGAAAAAATATAAATGGTATCATTAAAAAAAGAAATTAAAGTGGTAGTTTTATAAAATGTATGTATTGTGCTAAGGTAATATTATCTAGATTTCTAGATGCTAGCGAATTAATGATAGAATCAGTTTAATGAGGCAAGTGCAGCCTATCACACTTTAAAAAAAAACAAACAAACAAACAAACAAACAAACAGGAGTGAAGTTGTTTGTTGAAACATGATACTAATCTCAGTTCAAGGCGGGTTTTCGGCATATCTTGAGTTCTGTATATCTTGTCGGGCTAAAAAAACAACACCACAGTAGCGGGCCGCATATGGCCCGCGGACCGTTGTTTGTCCACCTCTGATGTAGGTGATGCATTGTGTGGTCATTTGGAAAAGAAATAAAGAAATAAAATTTTTAACTTAAGACTCATTTCTTTAAAAAAATATTAAAATATATTTTT
>CALYLW010002632.1:0-38067 GCA_944989445.1 Ampullaceana balthica | reverse complement strand
CCCATGTTAGGGTCTCATTTGTTGGTGGATTATTGCTTGCTCTCCGCTGCATACACACAAGAGATGACACAAGGTTTCGGGTACAAATCACTGTTTATTCTGCTATGTACAATTGTATAAACTGGCGGTCCCGCCTAGACATCAAATACATCTATCTACAAATGGCTTAATATTCGAGCATGCCCTTGGTCCGACTCGACCATCCTGGGCCCACGCTCAACTCCTCTTACAGCCACACGTATACACACGAAGTCTCTAAGTCCGACTCGGTCCGAGTCCACTCCGTGTTACTATCACTACCCGGTCTATCACAGACCGTTCCGTCTCCACAACTCTGCGCCAACTAACTTAACTCTACTCAGCTCGTCCCTTTTAACCCCCCCCCCAAACTGGTCTCGATTGACCCTGGCGTGTCCTCTGTCATACCCCGTGTGACCAGAAGTTCGCTCAGACATCCCTACGACATATTCTCGTGACAAGAGTTCACTCCCGTCAACAAGCATTCACTCCCAGTGATTCTCATACCCCTGACAGCCACCACCGAAATACAATGCAATCTATAGCCACCTTCAATGTAATCTATAGCCACCACCGACTTACAATGTAATCTATAGCCAGCACCGACATACAATGTAATCTATAACCACCATCAATGTAATCTATGGCCATCATCAATGTAAGCTATAACCACCACCGACATACAATGCAATCTATAGCCACCTTCAATGTAATTTATAGTTACCACCGAAATACAATGTTATCTATAGCCACCATCGAAATACAATGTAATCTATAGCCACCATCGAAATACAAGGCAATCTATATCCACCATCGAAATACAATGTAATCTATAGCCACCATCGAAATACAAGGCAATCTATAGCCACCATCGAAATACAATTTAATCTCTAGCCACCATCGAAATATAATGCAATCTATAGTCACCATCGAAATACAATGCAATCTATAGCCACCATCGAAATACAAGGCAATCTATAGCAACCATCGAAATACAATGTAATCTATAACCACCATCAATGTAATCTATGGCCATCATCAATGTAAGCTATAACCACCACCGACATACAATGCAATCTATAGCCACCTTCAATGTAATTTATAGTCACCACCGAAATACAATGTAATCTATAGCCACCATCGAAATACAATGTAATCTATCGCCACCTTCAATGTAATCTATAGCCACCACCGAAATACAATGTAATCTATAGCCACCACCCAAATACAGTGTAATCTATAGCCACCTTCAATGTTATCTATAGCCACCACCGAAATACAATGTAATCTATAGCCACCACCAAAATACAATGTAATCTATAGCCACCACCGAAATACAATGTAATCTATAGCCACCCCTCAATTTAATCTATAGCCACTAGCGAAATATAATGTAATCTATAGCCACCATCGAAATACAATGCAATCTATAGCCACCATCGAAATACAAGGCAATCTATAGCCACCATCGAAATACAATGTAATCTATAGCCACCACCGAAATACAATGTAATCTATAGCTACCATCGACATACAATGTAATCTATAGCCATCACCGAAATACAATGTAATCTATAGCCACTATCGACATACAATGCAATATATAGCCACCATCAATGTAATCTATAGCCACCATCGAAATACAAGGTAATCTATAGCCACCACCGAAATACAATGTAATCTATAGCCACCATCGACATACAATGCAATCTATAGCCACAATCAATGTATTCTATAGCCACCACCGAAATACAATGTAATCTATAGCCACCATCGACATACAATGCAATCTATAGCCACCATCAATGTATTCTATAGCCACCATCGAAATACAATGTAATCTATAGCCACCATCGAAATACAAGGCAATCTATAGCCACCATCGAAATACAATGTAATCTATAGCCACCTTCGAAATACAATGTAATCTATAGCCACCATCGAAATACAATGTAATCTATAGCCACCATCGAAATACAAGGCAATCTAGATCCACCATCGAAATACAATGTATTCTATAACCACCATCGAAATACAAGGCAATCTATAGCCACCATCGAAATACAATGTAATCTATAGCAACCATCGAAATACAGTTTTAATCTATAGCCACCATCGAAATACAATGTAATCTATAGCCACCATCGAAATACAAGGCAATCTATAGCCACCATCGAAATACAATTTAATCTATAGCCACCATCGAAATATAATGTAATCTATAGCCACCATCGAAATACAATGCAATCTATAGCCACCATCGAAATACAAGGCAATCTATAGCCACCATCGAAATACAATGTAATCTATAGCCACCACCGAAATACAATGTAATCTATAGCCACCACCGAAATACAATGTAATCTATAGCCAACATTGACATACAATGCAATCTATAGCCACCATCAATGTAATCTATAGCCACCATCGAAATACAAGGTAATCTATAGCCACCACCGAAATACAATGTAATCTATAGCCACCATCGACATACAATGCAATCTATAGCCACCACCGAAATACAATGTAATCTATAGCCAACATTGACATACAATGCAATCTATAGCCACCATCAATGTAATCTATAGCCACCATCGAAATACAAGGTAATCCATAGCCACCACCGAAATACAATGTAATCTATAGTTACCATCGACATACAATGTAATCTATAGCCACCATCAATGTATTCTATAGCCACCATCGAAATACAAGGTAATCTATAGCCACCACCGAAATACAATGTAATCTATAGCCACCACCAAAATACAATGTAATCTATAGCCAACATTGACATACAATGCAATCTATAGCCACCATCAATGTAATCTATAGCCACCATCGAAATACAACGCAATCTATAGCCACCATCGAAATACAATGTAATCTATAGCCACCATCGACATACAATGTAATCTATAGCCACCACCGAAATACAATATAATCTATTGCCAACATTGACATACAATGCAATCTATAGCCACCATCAATGTAATCTATAGCCACCATCGAAATACAAAGTAATCTATAGCCTCCACCGAAATACAATGTAATCTATAGCCACCATCGACATACAATGCAATCTATAGCCACCATCAATGTATTCTATAGCCACCATCGAAATACAAGGTAATCTATAGCCACCATCAATGCAATCTATAGCCACCATCGAAATACAATGCAATCTATAGCCACCACCGAAATACTAGGCAATCTATAGCCACCATCAATGTAATCTATAGCCACCATCGAAATACAATGTAATCTATAACCACCATCGAAATACAATGTAATCTATATCCACCATCGAAATACAATGCAATCTATAGCCACCATCGAAATACAATGTAATCTATAGCCACCATGGAAATACAAGGCAATCTATAGCCACCATCAATGTAATCTATAGCCACCACCGAAATACAAGGCAATCTATAGCCACCATCAATGTAATCTATAGCCACCATCGAAATACAATGTAATCTATAGCCACCATCGAAATACAATGTAATCTATAGCCACCATCGAAATATAATGTAATCTATAGCCACCATCGAAATACAATGTAATCTATAGCCACCACCGAAATACAAGGCAATCTATAGCCACCACCGAAATACAATGTAATCTATAGCCACCATCAATGTAATCTATATCCACCACCGAAATACAATGCAATCTATAGCCACCATCAATGTAATCTATAGCCACCATCGAAATACAATGTAATCTATAGCCACCATCGAAATACAATGTAATCTATAGCCACCATCGAAATACAAGGCAATCTATAGCCACCATCGAAATACAATTTAATCTATAGCCACCATCGAAATACAATGTAATCTATAGCCACCATCAATGCAATCTATAGCCACCATCGAAATACAATGTAATCTATAGCCACCATCGAAATACAATGTAATCTATAGCCACCATCGAAATACAATGTAATCTATAGCCACCATCGAAATACAATGTAATCTATAGCCACCATCGAAATACAATGTAATCTATAGCCACCACCGAAATACAAGGCAATCTATAGCCACCACCGAAATACAATGTAATCTATAGCCACCATCAATGCAATCTATAGCCACCATCGAAATACAATGTAATCTATAGCCACCATCAATGCAATCTATAGCCACCATCGAAATACAATGTAATCTATAGCCACCATCAATGCAATCTATAGCCACCATCGAAATACAATGTAATCTATAGCCACCATCAATGTAATCTATAGCAACCATCAATGTAATCTATAGCCACCATCTATGTAATTTATAGCCACCACCGAAATACAATGCAATCTATAGCCACCACCGAAATACAATGTAATGTATAGCCACCATCAATGCAATCTATAGCCACCACCGAAATACAGTGTAATCTATAGCCACCATCAATGTAATCTATAGCCACCACCGAAATACAATGTAATCTATAGCCACCACCGAAATACAATGTAATCTATAGCCACCATCAATGCACCTCATTGTGGCCGTACATAAATGACGTCACGCACCTATCGCCTTCATGACCGAAATACAATGCAATCTTCAGCCACCACCGAAATACAATGCAATCTCTAGCCACCATCAATGCACCTCTTTGTGGCCGTATATATATGACGTCACGCACCTGGGGAGCGGGAGGCGGATCTCACTTTTGTGACGATGTGTGACGAGGGGGCAGGGGGTGTTTAAGAAATGTGACGTCACATCAAAAACCCGTAACTTTAAAGAAAAGTTGCACTCAAGTATTTGATTGCTTACAATTTATTTATTGACGGATTACATGGCCTCACGCGCGTTATGATATTAGAGTGCAGCCTTACACTAAATACATACTTAAATAACAAATAGTGATTTGAAACATGCTCATTTTCAAATGGAAGATACGGCTTTTAAGGGGGTGGGAGTTGGGAAAGCTTTGTAATGTCATATGGAGGGAGGTCTAAGTTTTTGTGATGACGTGTGACGAGGGGGAGGGGGCTGAAAATCGGCTAAAATCGCGTTACGTCATTTATGGACGACCCCATTTCACACGGTAGCCAACAGCATGCTTCCAGTAACATACTACAGTATACCTTCAACTATTCGCGACACAGCATAATCTCGTGTTAGGTTCTCACTCTCAACCCTATCGCATCGTACTTTACTGTATTATTATTACATGAACTGTGCGTAATGTATTTATAATAATAATAATAATAATAAATTGATTATTTATATAGCGCTGAATCCCAGTACGGAACTGGGCTCACAGCGCTTTACATGAAAGAAATAACATACTTATAAGTATTAAATTAACTTTCATATCACAACAAACACACAAAATTACAATACATTATACATAAGCTACGTTAATCATTTACAAGAAATGTTGTTTCATCAATTTTAAAAATAAATTTTGAAAAGATGTGTCTTAAGTGCAGTCTTGAAGGACTTGGTTGTTTGAATACTACGTATGTGTAATGGTAGAGAATTCCATTGTTTGGCTGCACAAAAAGAGAACGACCTTTCACCAAACGTTTTGGTGCGTGTCGTAGGAACAGAGAGAACGCGTGTGTCTGCAGAAGATCTTAGCTTGCGAGTGGGTGAGTAGACCGACAAAAGTTCAGTAAGATACGATGGGCATGAGTCCGAAAAGAAATTGTGACAGAGAACGGCCAGTTTGTAATCAATACGGGCTTGTATAGGCAGCCAATGAAGTGAGCGAAGAAGTGGAGTAACATGGTCATGTTTTTTTTGCCTTGAGCACCAGTCTGGCAGCTGAATTTTGAACTTTCTGTAGTTTTTCAATGCATTGTTTTGGCACACCTGACAGAAGAGAATTGCAGTAATCCATACGAGCCAGTACAAGAGCACAGACTAGTGTTTTTGTGGCACTATCTGTTAAGTAATGACGGATTGAGCTGATCTGACGAATGGCAGTGTAGGCAGAGCGACAGATGTGATTGATGAAGTTGTTAATAGACATGTTGTCAGAAATAATGTAGCCAAGATTCCTAGTCGATGTTGTGAACAGAATATCCGAACTGGCTACGTGAATTGACTTCGGAAGAGACAAAGTACTGCGTGATTTATTGTTGCAAAATAGAAGTGCTTCAGTCTTGTCATCATTCAGCTTGAGTTTGCTTAACGTCATCCAAGACTTCACTTCACCAATGCACTCCTGCAACAATTGGACTCCGGAGTCCATATTAGAGGGATCAGTGTGAGTATATAGTTGAGTATCATCTGCAAATGATTGGCTTTTAACTGAATGCTTTTCAAGCAGTAGAAGTAGCGGTCTTGTATACAGTACAAAAAGTACCGGACCCAAAACAGAGCCCTGAGGCACACCATAAAGCAAGTCAGCTTTGTGAGAGATACAACCATCTACTGATACTACCTGTGATCTGTTAGATAAGTATGATTGAAACCAAGCCAGAACTGAGCCAGAAATTCCGAAATAATTTTGCAGGGTTTTCAGCAGTATTTGATGGTCGACA
Organism: Ampullaceana balthica; assembly: GCA_944989445.1. Taxonomy (NCBI): domain Eukaryota; kingdom Metazoa; phylum Mollusca; class Gastropoda; family Lymnaeidae; genus Ampullaceana; species Ampullaceana balthica. The sequence goes on along the minus strand of CALYLW010002632.1, from coordinate 31,544 downwards.
GTGTCAAAGGCTGCACTAAGATCTAAGAGGACCAATATAGAAATTTTCCCACTGTCCAGTGCGAGCAGGAGGTCTTTTGTTACCTTCAACAGAGTGGTCTCTGTGCTGTGAGAAGGTCTGTAGGCCGACTGATTAGGACTTAGAAGAGTGTGGTCATTTAGATAAGAAAAAAGTTGTTTTAAGACTAGTTTTTCAATGACTTTCGACAAAAATGAAATATTAGACACAGGTCGATAGTTGTTTAAATTGTTTTGGTCTAACCCTTTTTTTCAGCAAGGGTTTTATAATAGCAGATTTACATAATGAAGGAAAGGTGCCAGATTTTAGACTTTCATTAACTATATTAGTTACTGTTGGGAGTAAGAGATCTAATGACTCAACCAATAGTGGAGTGGGGATGGGACAAATATTTATCTGTCTAAGTTTGCCTTTAAATTCGTCCCATTTTTGTCAATTCTAATGCATATGTTTTTCGCATAGCAGATGACTTTACGGTACAATAATACATTCTATTCTGATTCTGCTTTTTAAATACCGAATACAAGGCTGGTCTTTGATAAGTGGCTGAATCAAATCATACACCGTATAGAAATTATATAAAAGAAGCATTGTACACAATGTACTATAGAAAATGGATATGCTTATAACTTTAATCATCACACTGTAACAAACTGTGACAGTTGTTATAACATGTTCACAGTCTCCAGTCTCTGTTATTTAGATCTATAGAAAAACATTTTAGCCCAGTCTGCATCTATGAAAAATTGATGAGATAAGATTTGTAAAAAATGTTTTAGTATGGTATGATCTTGAGCACTTTTATGAGGAGTCGAAATAGTTTAGTGTTAAAATTAATCATAAAATTATCATTAAATATTTAGACAAGTGTGCAGACACGAGCCAATGTTAAAACGAATAAATTTTTGTTTGTATCGCAATTATATTATTTTCATAAAATGTTTCAAGTGTCATTAAAAAAAATATGAAAGAGTCACGTGACCTCCATTTCATTCAGCCTTGACCAATGAGAAAAGAAATCTAGCGATTCATTGACACAGTTTCCTTTATTTAAGGGAAATACAATATAGAATAGGACTGCGATAAAGCTTTAAAAAAATAAATATGAAAGCATTAGACGAAATGCTTACTGTTGTATTAGTTAAATAATGCAGCTTAAATTAATTGTTTTCATTTCATAATGTGTGTATTTTAAAGGAACGAAGTTAAGTGGCGAACCACTGAAATATATAAAACAAATACGGATCAGTACTGCCAGTGAAAATTTTGGGAAAAACTTAGCTAACATGTCAACAACAAAAAACCCTAGATCCGAAAGAAAAAACCTAGACAAACTAAAAATAAACATAAACAAATATGACGTCACTGAGGCCCCCCCCCCTAAAAATAAATTTAAAAATTCCATAATAAATTTGTATTGCCTATTTGAAAATGAGCATGTTTCAGATCATTTTAATTGTAATTTAAGTGTGTGTTTTGTTTGAGACTGCACTCTAATATCAGAACACGCGTGAAGCCATTTATAACGTCATTAAATAAATTGTAAGCAATCAAATATTTTTGTGGAGCTTTCATTTAAAGTTGTGCGTTTTTGATGTGACATCACAGTTCTTAAACACCACTTCCCTGTTGTAAAACATTTCACAAAAGTGTGACCCCCCCCCAACCGACAGATCTGTATCGTCCCCTAAGGTATTAGTATGTTCTATAAAACTATTTGTAAAATATACTTACTTCTGCATTTATTCATCACTCATTTTTTCATTCCCTATAAATGACAATCTTATCAGTATTCTTGGAATCATTCTTATTTTATCTATTACCGACGCTTCTTTTATGCAGAAGATTTTTAAGTTCTACCTTTATCCATAGTTTATGTCTTGTGTTGAATTGAGTTTTAAATGTTGATATAGTGTTGGTTTTCCTCGTTTGATCAGGCAACCCATTCCACTTCCGAATTCCGGACGGAAAGAACAAGAATTTTTATGTTTGATCTTGCAAACGGAATAGAAAAAGTGTTTTTATAACTATGTCTATCTGAGGGTTGTATTAGATTATCTTTGGTTTTTTACCATGCATAATTGAGAGAATATTCTCTCAACGCAGGCAAAAGAAAATGGTATATCTGTTAAGTTTGTCATAAAGTCTAATAAAATTGAATATTTTGGCTAATTCAAGCTGTTTTATCTTTTACCAGATATCTTAAGACAGATGACAGCGCTATAGCACCATCTTTCGAATTCAGGTTGGGTAGATCTATAGTCTATTGCAGGGGTCGGGAAACATTTTGTCGCAGAGAGCCATAAACACCGCTTATTGTGAAAAGTAATTCTGTGAGAGCCATACATTATGTATAAAACTAAAAAATTAAGTAAATGTGTGCATTTGGCGTAATTTCAACACCAAAAAGTACAACAATTATGTCTCTGAATTCTTTAGATAACATTTTATGGTATTTTTTAATATTTAAATTAATATGTAGATCAAATGAGTCTGAATAAACTTTTAAAAAAATAATAATCGAACATATGTCTGAGAGCCAGATGCAGCCATCAATAGACCCACAACTGGCTGGCGAGTCATGGTTTCCCGACCCCTGGTCTATAGTTATAGATATCATAATGTAACATGCCAGAGAGCCATGGTTTCACCCCTGGTCTATAGTTATAGATATCATAATGTAACACGCCAGAGAGCCATGGTTTCACCCCTGGTCTATAGTTATAGATATCATAATGTAACATGCCAGAGAGCCATGGTTTCACCCCTGGTCTATAGTTATAGATATCATAATGTAACATGCCAGAGAGCCATGGTTTCCCGACCCCTGGTCTATAGTTATAGATATCATAATGTAACACGCCAGAGAGCCATGGTTTCCCGACCCCTGGTCTATAGTTATAGCTATCATAATGTAACACGCCAGAGAGCCATGGTTTCCCGACCCCTGGTCTATAGTTATAGATATCATAATGTAACATGCCAGAGAGCCATGGTTTCACCCCTGGTCTATAGTTATAGATATCATAATGTAACACGCCAGAGAGCCATGGTTTCCCGACCCCTGGTCTATAGTTATAGATATCATAATGTAACACGCCAGAGAGCCATGGTTTCAGCCCCTGGTCTATAGTTATAGATATCATAATGTAACATGCCAGAGAGCCATGGTTTCACCCCTGGACTATAGTTATAGATATCATAATGTAACACGCCAGAGAGCCATGGTTTCACCCCTGGTCTATAGTTATAGATGTCATAATGTAACACGCCAGAGAGCCATGGTTTCACCCCTGGTCTATAGTTATAGATATCATAATGTAACATGCCAGAGAGCCATGGTTTCCCGACCCCTGGTCTATAGTTATAGATATCATAATGTAACACGCCAGAGAGCCATGGTTTCACCCCTGGTCTATAGTTATAGATATCATAATGTAACATGCCAGAGAGCCATGGTTTCACCCCTGGTCTATAGTTATAGATATCATAATGTAACATGCCAGAGAGCCATGGTTTCACCCCTGGTCTATAGTTATAGATATCATAATGTAACACGCCAGAGAGCCATGGTTTCCCGACCCCTGGTCTATAGTTATAGATATCATAATGTAACACGCCAGAGAGCCATGGTTTCAGCCCCTGGTCTATAGTTATAGATATCATAATGTAACATGCCAGAGAGCCATGGTTTCACCCCTGGACTATAGTTATAGATATCATAATGTAACACGCCAGAGAGCCATGGTTTCACCCCTGGTCTATAGTTATAGATGTCATAATGTAACACGCCAGAGAGCCATGGTTTCACCCCTGGTCTATAGTTATAGATATCATAATGTAACATGCCAGAGAGCCATGGTTTCCCGACCCCTGGTCTATAGTTATAGATATCATAATGTAACACGCCAGAGAGCCATGGTTTCACCCCTGGTCTATAGTTATAGATATCATAATGTAACATGCCAGAGAGCCATGGTTTCACCCCTGGTCTATAGTTATAGATATCATAATGTAACATGCCAGAGAGCCATGGTTTCAACCCTGGTCTATAGTTATAGATATCATAATGTAACACGCCAGAGAGCCATGGTTTCCCGACACCTGGTCTATAGTTATAGATATCATAATGTAACACGCCAGAGAGCCATGGTTTCAGCCCCTGGTCTATAGTTATAGATATCATAATGTAACATGCCAGAGAGCCATGGTTTCACCCCTGGACTATAGTTATAGATATCATAATGTAACAACGCCAGAGAGCATGTTTCACCCTGGTCTATAGTTTATAGATGTCATAATGTAACACGCCAGAGAGCCATGGTTTCACCCCATGTCTATAGTGATAGAATATCATAATGTAACATGCCCAGAGATGCCAGGTTTCCCGACCCCTGGTCTATAGTTATAGATATCCTAATGTAACCACGCCAAGAGCCATGGTTTCACCGCCCCTGGTCCTCTAGTTATAGATATCATAATGTAACACGACAGAGAGCCACCCCTGCACACAGGCGGTCCAGGGCATTGGGTCGTTTCTTCGCTGACACTGAGCAGCGGTGGAGTTCGACAGGCACACCTTGCGACTGAGCAGCCCTCTTCAGGAATGCAACTGCTCCACCTCCATGGGCATGAGGAAGGGGCTAGAAAGGTGCCCTAAACATAGCCCTGCTCCAGCTTACCCTAGCCAACATACCGCGGCTGGTGGGGACCCAGAACCAGCGGTCGAAACCCATACAAAAACAAACGAGGTAGTTTCCTCGTATAATTGGGCGCATGGAATGTGCGCACACTCAGGACAGGGACGATGCGGACAGACCCCAGAGAGAACAGCCCTGAATTGGAAAAGAACTCGCTAGAGACGCATCGGACGTCGACAGCCCTGAGCGAGACCAGGCTCGCGGGAGAAGGAGAGCTCTGTGAAAGAGAGTCTGGCTACAACTTTGTTTACTGGAGTGCAGACCAAGCGAGGAGAGGCGTGAAGCCAGGCATTGGTTTTGCAGTTAAACTACTCTTGTCGAAAGCTGGCTGGACTTCCCAAGGGAGTGAACGACAGGCTCATGACCATGAAACTCCCACTTGCTGGAAAGAAACAACTCACCATTATCAGTGCCTACGCTCCAACCATGACCAATACAGATGAAGTGAAGGCAAAGTTTTATGAAGAACTTCACACTGTCATTGCCGACGTCCCAAAGGCGGACAAACTCATCTTGCTAGGCGACTTCAACGCAAGAGCTGGCAAAGACAACGGTTCCTGGGAAGGAGTCATTGGTCACCATGGAGTGGGACACTGCAACAGCAATGGTCTTCTATTACTCCAGACCTGCGCTGAACATGAACTGCTGATCACCAACACGATCTTCCGCCTCCCAACCCGTAACCGGACGTCATGGATGCACCCCCGCTCGAAGCACTGGCATCTTATTGACTACGCCATCGTGAGGAAGAGGGACAGGCAGGATGTACGAGTGACCAAGTCCATGTGCGGGGCTGAATGCTGGACAGACCACCGCCTCATCATCACCAAGCTCAACATCCGCATTCAGCCGAAACGGCGCCCGCAAGGGAAGAAAGCCCCCAAACGGCTAAATGTTGCCAAACTAATGACCGCCAGCTGCAAGCAGTCCTTGGTGGATGCTCTTGAAGAGCGCTTGAAATCTACCTCTCCAGGCAACCAGAACGTGGAGGCAGACTGGGCGTCACTCAGAGAGCTGATTTACACCACAGCTTCAGAGACTCTGGGGCACCAGACCAGGAAACATAAGGACTGGTTCGATGAGAACTGCGAAGACATCAAGCAGTTATTGGATGAGAAACACCTCCTACACCAAGCTTACCTCAATAATCCCAGGTCCACGGCAAGGAGAGTTGCACTCAACAACATACGCAGGACTGTACAGCAAAAGCTCCGTCAGATGCAGGACGATTGGCTCCGCAACAAAGCCGACGAGATCCAAGGCTATGCAGACAAGCGTGACTATAAAAACTTCTACAACGCTTTGAAAGAAGTGTATGGCCCCACGCCCTCAGGTTCAAACCCCCTCCTCAGCGCAGACGGTAACACTCTCATCACAGACAAAGAGAAGATCTTGAAGAGGTGGGCCGAACATTTCGAAAGCATCCTAAATCGCCCTTCGACAATCAACGAAGAAGCCATCAATCGTCTTCCCCAAGTGCCCACAAACAAAGCACTGGATGACCCCCCAACCTTGCTCGAGACCCAGAAAGCAATTTATCTTCTCTCCAGTGGCAAAGCACCTGGTTCTGACGCCATACCAGCTGAGGTCTACAAGGAGGGAGGAACAGCCCTGACTGAAAGGCTCCACCATCTATTCCTCTTGGTGTCGCAGCAAGAGACGATCCCGCAGGACTTCAAAGATGCCTCCATCATACATCTTTATAAGCAAAAAGGAAGTAGACAGGCGTGTGACAACCACAGAGGCATATCCCTGCTATCTATCGCAGGAAAGATCCTTGCCAGAATCCTGCTCAACCGCCTCACGGTCCACCTTGACCAAGGACTCCTGCCTGAAAGTCAGTGTGGCTTCCGAAAAGAGCGAGAGAACATCGACATGGTGTTCGCTGCCAGGCAGCTACAAGAGAAATGTCAGGAGCAGAACGTCAACCTGTTCTCCACCTATGTCGACCTGACCAAGGCTTTTGACACCGTTGGCAGAGAGGGTCTGTGGAAGATAATGGCCAAGTACTGTTGCCCAAGGAAATTCATAGTCTTGGTGAGACAATTCAAAGAGGGCATGCAGGCCAGAGTCCAGGATAGCGGTTTTATGATCCTTTCACAGTCACAAACGGGGTCAAGCAGGGATGCGTCCTGGCACCAACACTATTTAGCCTCATGTTTTCCGCCATGCTGACAGAGGCCTTCAGAGACGAGGGTGTTGGTGTTAACCTGAGGTACCGCACAGATGGCAAACTGTTCAACCTTCGGAGGCTCCATGCAAAAACCAAGGTTATGACAGACATCATCAGAGACCTCCTGTTTGCTGATGACTGTGCCCTCAATGCTGCCTCAGAAGCCGACATGCAATGCAGCGTTAACCTGTTCTCCAGCGCCTGCACAAACTTTGGTCTGACGATCAACACCAAGAAGACTGACGTCCTCCATCAGCCTGCGCCTGGAAGGCCCTACGTTGAGCCCAGCATCACTGTCAACGGCCAGAGACTCAACACAGTGCAACGGTTCTCATACCTAGGCAGCACACTGTCGCAAAATGCCACCATCGATGACGAAGTGAGCGTCAGAATTGCCAGAGCCAGCTCCACTTTTGGCAGGTTGTACCCAAATGTCTGGAACAGAAGAGGCATTACCATCCAGATGAAGCTGAAAGTGTACAGGGCGGAGGTGCTCCCCACACTGCTATATGCGTGTGAAACATGGACTGTGTATCAGCGCCATGCTAGAAAGCTTAACCACTTTCATTCAACAAGCCTCAGGAAGATCCTCGGCATAAAGTGGCAGGATAAAATACCAGACACAGTGGTACTGACCAAGGCAGGTCTCCCCAGCATATTCACACTCCTGATGCAGTCCCAGCTTCGTTGGGCAGGGCGCGTGGTTCGAATGCCAGACGAGAGACTGCCAAAGAGACTCTTCTATGGCGAGCTCCAGCATGGCCAGCGGTCCCACGGTGGGCAAAAGAAACGCTACAAAGACACACTGAAAGTCTCACTGAAAGCGTTTGCCATCAACCCAGATACGTGGGAACTTGCTGCAAAGGACCGTTCCACCTGGCGTTCTTCCATCCACGAAGGTGCCAAGTCATGTGAGGCAAACAGGATCACCTCCGCAGAAAAAATGAGGCAAGCCCGAAAGGCCCGTGCTGTGAACCCTCCTGGAGATGTCCCACTCGTCCCTTGTCCCTTCTGTTCCCGAACCTTCCGTGCAAGGATCGGCCTAATCAGCCATCTGCGCACACACAAACAAAGCCAGTCCCAGCAACCCTCGGATGACTAGAGTGGTCTTCGTCGAATCGACGGACGAACAACACACATAGTTATAGATATCATAATTTAACACGACAGAGAGCCATGGTTTCCCGACCCCTGGTCTATAGTTATAGATATCATAATGTAACACGCCAGAGAGCCATGGTTTCACCCCTGGTCTATAGTTATAGATATCATAATGTAACACGCCAGAGAGCCATGGTTTTCCCGACCCCTGGTCTATAGTTATAGATATCATAATGTAACACGCCAGAGAGCCATGGTTTCACCCCTGGTCTATAGTTATAGATATCATAATGTAACATGCCAGAGAGCCATGGTTTCACCCCTGGTCTATAGTTATAGATATCATAATGTAACACGCCAGAGAGCCATGGTTTCACCCCTGGTCTATAGTTATAGATGTCATAATGTAACACGCCAGAGAGCCATGGTTTCACCCCTGGTCTATAGTTATAGATATCATAATGTAACATGCCAGAGAGCCATGGTTTCCCGACCCCTGGTCTATAGTTATAGATATCATAATGTAACACGCCAGAGAGCCATGGTTTCACCCCTGGTCTATAGTTATAGATATCATAATGTAACACGACAGAGAGCCACCCTGCACACAGGCGGTCCAGGGCATTGGGTCGTTCTTCGCTGACACTGAGCAGCGGTGGAGTCCGACAGCCACCTGGGCGACTGAGCAGCCCTCTTCAGGAATGCACTGCTCACCTCCATGGCATGAGGAAGGGGCTAGAAAAGGTGCCCTAAACATTGCCTGCTCCAGCTTACCCTAGCCAGCATACCGCGGCTGGTGGGGACCCTATACCAGCGGTCGAAACCAAACAAAAAAGCAAACGAGGATAGTTCCTCTTATATTGGGCGCATGGAATGTGCGCACACTCATGGACAGGGACGATGCGGACAGACCCCAGAGGAGAACAGCCCTGATTGGAAAAGAACTCGCTAGATACGGCATCGACGTCGCAGCCCTGAGCGAGACCAGGCTCGCGGGAGAAGGAGAGCTCTGTGAAAGAGGATCTGGCTACACTTTTTACTGGAGTGGCAGACCAAGCGAGGAGAGGCGTGAAGCAGGCATTGGTTTTGCAGTTAAGACAACTCTTGTCGGAAAGCTGGCTGGACTTCCCAAGGGAGTGAACGACAGGCTCATGACCATGAAACTCCCACTTGCTGGAAAGAAACAACTCACCATTATCAGTGCCTACGCTCCAACCATGACCAATACAGATGAAGTGAAGGCAAAGTTTTATGAAGAACTTCACACTGTCATTGCCGACGTCCCAAAGGCGGACAAACTCATCTTGCTAGGCGACTTCAACGCAAGAGCTGGCAAAGACAACGGTTCCTGGGAAGGAGTCATTGGTCACCATGGAGTGGGACACTGCAACAGCAATGGTCTTCTATTACTCCAGACCTGCGCTGAACATGAACTGCTGATCACCAACACGATCTTCCGCCTCCCAACCCGTAACCGGACGTCATGGATGCACCCCCGCTCGAAGCACTGGCATCTTATTGACTACGCCATCGTGAGGAAGAGGGACAGGCAGGATGTACGAGTGACCAAGTCCATGTGCGGGGCTGAATGCTGGACAGACCACCGCCTCATCATCACCAAGCTCAACATCCGCATTCAGCCGAAACGGCGCCCCGCAAGGGAAGAAAGCCCCCAAACGGCTAAATGTTGCCAAACTAATGACCGCCAGCTGCAAGCAGTCCTTGGTGGATGCTCTTGAAGAGCGCTTGAAATCTACCTCTCCAGGCAACCAGAACGTGGAGGCAGACTGGGCGTCACTCAGAGAGCTGATTTACACCACAGCTTCAGAGACTCTGGGGCACCAGACCAGGAAACATAAGGACTGGTTCGATGAGAACTGCGAAGACATCAAGCAGTTATTGGATGAGAAACACCTCCTACACCAAGCTTACCTCAATAATCCCAGGTCCACGGCAAGGAGAGTTGCACTCAACAACATACGCAGGACTGTACAGCAAAAGCTCCGTCAGATGCAGGACGATTGGCTCCGCAACAAAGCCGACGAGATCCAAGGCTATGCAGACAAGCGTGACTATAAAAACTTCTACAACGCTTTGAAAGAAGTGTATGGCCCCACGCCCTCAGGTTCAAACCCCCTCCTCAGCGCAGACGGTAACACTCTCATCACAGACAAAGAGAAGATCTTGAAGAGGTGGGCCGAACATTTCGAAAGCATCCTAAATCGCCCTTCGACAATCAACGAAGAAGCCATCAATCGTCTTCCCCAAGTGCCCACAAACAAAGCACTGGATGACCCCCCAACCTTGCTCGAGACCCAGAAAGCAATTTATCTTCTCTCCAGTGGCAAAGCACCTGGTTCTGACGCCATACCAGCTGAGGTCTACAAGGAGGGAGGAACAGCCCTGACTGAAAGGCTCCACCATCTATTCCTCTTGGTGTCGCAGCAAGAGACGATCCCGCAGGACTTCAAAGATGCCTCCATCATACATCTTTATAAGCAAAAAGGAAGTAGACAGGCGTGTGACAACCACAGAGGCATATCCCTGCTATCTATCGCAGGAAAGATCCTTGCCAGAATCCTGCTCAACCGCCTCACGGTCCACCTTGACCAAGGACTCCTGCCTGAAAGTCAGTGTGGCTTCCGAAAAGAGCGAGAGAACATCGACATGGTGTTCGCTGCCAGGCAGCTACAAGAGAAATGTCAGGAGCAGAACGTCAACCTGTTCTCCACCTATGTCGACCTGACCAAGGCTTTTGACACCGTTGGCAGAGAGGGTCTGTGGAAGATAATGGCCAAGTACTGTTGCCCAAGGAAATTCATAGTCTTGGTGAGACAATTCAAAGAGGGCATGCAGGCCAGAGTCCAGGATAGCGGTTTTATGATCCTTTCACAGTCACAAACGGGGTCAAGCAGGGATGCGTCCTGGCACCAACACTATTTAGCCTCATGTTTTCCGCCATGCTGACAGAGGCCTTCAGAGACGAGGGTGTTGGTGTTAACCTGAGGTACCGCACAGATGGCAAACTGTTCAACCTTCGGAGGCTCCATGCAAAAACCAAGGTTATGACAGACATCATCAGAGACCTCCTGTTTGCTGATGACTGTGCCATCAATGCTGCCTCAGAAGCCGACATGCAATGCAGCGTTAACCTGTTCTCCAGCGCCTGCACAAACTTTGGTCTGACGATCAACACCAAGAAGACTGACGTCCTCCATCAGCCTGCGCCTGGAAGGCCCTACGTTGAGCCCAGCATCACTGTCAACGGCCAGAGACTCAACACAGTGCAACGGTTCTCATACCTAGGCAGCACACTGTCGCAAAATGCCACCATCGATGACGAAGTGAGCGTCAGAATTGCCAGAGCCAGCTCCACTTTTGGCAGGTTGTACCCAAATGTCTGGAACAGAAGAGGCATTACCATCCAGATGAAGCTGAAAGTGTACAGGGCGGAGGTGCTCCCCACACTGCTATATGCGTGTGAAACATGGACTGTGTATCAGCGCCATGCTAGAAAGCTTAACCACTTTCATTCAACAAGCCTCAGGAAGATCCTCGGCATAAAGTGGCAGGATAAAATACCAGACACAGTGGTAACTGACCAAGCAGTCTCCCCAGCATATTCACACTCCTGATGCAGTCCCAGCTTCGTTGGCAGGGCGCGTGGTTCGAATGCCAGACGAGAGACTGCCCAAAGAGACTCTTCTATGGCGACTCCAGCATGGCCAGCGGTCCCACGGTGGGCAAAAAGAAACGCTACAAAGACACACTGAAAGTCTCACTGAAAGCGTTTGCCATCAACCCAGATACGTGGAACTTGCTGCAAAAGGACCGTTCACATGCGTTCTTCCATCCACGAAGGTGCCAAGTCATGTGAGGCAAACAGGATCACCTCCGCAGAAAAAATGAGGCAAGCCCGAAAGGCCCGTGCTGTGAACCCTCCTGGAGATGTCCCACTCGTCCCTTGTCCCTTCTGTTTCCCGAACCTTCCGATGCAAGGATTCGCCTAATCAGACCTCGCGCACTACACAAACAATAGCAGTCACACTACAAGAGCATCGACGGCGACAATAGTAAGCAGATCCAGCAACCCTGGTTTCGATCCGGGCGATTGATCTGGCAGAGATAGGTCATGTCAGTCAGAATCCCAGATCCTGGACTATAGTTAAGATATCTAATGTAACAGCACCATGAGGCATGGTTTACGCATAGTCTATAAATATCATAATGTAACATGCCAGATAGCCATGGTTTCACCCCTGGTCTATAGTTATAGATATCACAATGTAACACGCCAGAGAGCCATGGTTTCACCCCTGGTCTATAGTTATAGATATCATAATGTAACATGCCAGAGAGCCATAGTTTCCCGACCCCTGGTCTATAGTTTTAGATATCATAATGTAACATGCCAGAGAGCCATGGTTTCACCCCTGGTCTATAGTTATAGATATCATAATGTAACACGCCAGAGAGCCATGGTTTCACCCCTGGTCTATAGTTATAGATATCATAATGTAACACGCCAGAGAGCCATGGTTTCACCCCTGGTCTATAGTTATAGATATCATAATGTAACATGCCAGAGAGCCATGGTTTCACCCCTGGTCTATAGTTATAGATATCATAATGTAACACGCCAGATAGCCATGGTTTCACCCCTGGTCTATAGTTATAGATATCATAATGTAACACGCCAGAGAGAACCATGGTTTCACCCCTGGTCTATAGTTATAGATATCATAATGTAACACGCCAGAGAGCCATGGTTTCCCGACCCCTGGTCTATAGTTATAGATATCATAATGTAACACGCCAGAGAGCCATGGTTTCACCCCTGGTCTATAGTTATAGATATCATAATGTAACATGCCAGAGAGCCATGGTTTCCCGACCCCTGGTCTATAGTTATAGATATCATAATGTAACACGCCAGAGAGCCATGGTTTCACCCCTGGTCTATAGTTATAGATATCATAATGTAACATGCCAGAGAGCCATGGTTTCACCCCTGGTCTATAGTTTAAGATATCATAATGTAACATGCCAGAGAGCCATGGTTTCACCCCTGGTCTATAGTTATAGATATCATAATGTAACACGCCAGAGAGCCATGGTTTCACCCCTGGTCTATAGTTATAGATATCATAATGTAACACGCCAGAGAGCCATGGTTTCACCCCTGGTCTATAGTTATAGATATAATAATGTAACACGCCAGAGAGCCATGGTTTCACCCCTGGTCTATAGTTATAGATATCATAATGTAACACGCCAGAGAGCCATGGTTTCACCCCTGGTCTATAGTTATAGATATCATAATGTAACACGCCAGAGAGCCATGGTTTCACCCCTGGTCTATAGTTATAGATATCATAATGTAACATGCCAGAGAGCCATGGTTTCACCCCTGCTCTATAGTTATAGATATCATAATGTAACACGCCAGAGAGCCATGGTTTCACCCCTGGTCTATAGTTATAGATATCATAATGTAACATGCCAGAGAGCCATGGTTTCACCCCTGGTCTATAGTTATAGATATCATAATGTAACACGCCAGAGAGTCATGGTTTTGCCACTGGTCTATAGTTATAGATATCATAATGTAACATGCCAGAGAGCCATGGTTTCACCCCTGGTCTATAGTTATAGATATCATAATGTAACACGCCAGAGAGCCATGGTTTCACCCCTGGTCTATAGTTATAGATATCATAATGTAACACGCCAGAGAGCCATGGTTTCACCCCTGGTCTATAGTTATAGATATCATAATGTAACACGCCAGAGAGCCATGGTTTCACCCCTGGTCTATAGTTATAGATATAATAATGTATTACGCCAGAGAGCCATGGTTTCACCCCTGGTCTATAGTTATAGATATCATAATGTAACACGCCAGAGAGCCATGGTTTCACCCCTGGTCTATAGTTATAGATATCATAATGTAACACGCCAGAGAGCCATGGTTTCACCCCTGGTCTATAGTTATAGATATCATAATGTAACACGCCAGAGAGCCATGGTTTCACCCCTGGTCTATAGTTATAGATATCATTATGTAACATGCCAGAGAGCCATGGTTTCACCCCTGCTCTATAGTTATAGATATCATAATGTAACACGCCAGAGAGCCATGGTTTCACCCCTGGTTTATAGTTATAGATATCATAATGTATCATGCCAGAGAGCCATGGTTTCACCCCTGGTCTATAGTTATAGATATCATAATGTAACACGCCAGAGAGTCATGGTTTTGCCCCTGGTCTATAGTTATAGATATCATAATGTAACATGCCAGAGAGCCATGGTTTCACCCCTGGTCTATAGTTATAGATATCATAATGTAACACGCCAGAGAGCCATGGTTTCACCCCTGGTCTATAGTTATAGATATCATAATGTAACACGCCAGAGAGCCATGGTTTCAACCCTGGTCTATAGTTATAGATATCATAATGTAACACGCCAGAGAGCCATGGTTTCACCCCTGGTCTATAGTTATAGATATCATAATGTAACATGCCAGAGAGCCATGGTTTCACCCCTGGTCTATAGTTGTAAATATCATAATGTAACATGCCAGAGAGCCATGGTTTCACCCCTGGACTATAGTTTAAGATATCATAATGTAACATGCCAGAGAGCCATGGTTTCACCCCTGGTCTATAGTTATAGATATCATAATGTAACATGCCAGAGAGCCATGGTTTCACCCCTTGTCTATAGTTATAGATATCATAATGTAACACGCCAGAGAGCCATGGTTTCACCCCTGGTCTATAGTTATAGATATCATAATGTAACACTCAGAGAGCCATGGTTTCCCGACCCCTGGTCTATAGTTATAGATATCATAATGTAACACGCCAGAGAGCCATGGTTTCACCCCTGGTCTATAGTTATAGATATCATAATGTAACACGCCAGAGAGCCATGGTTTCACCCCTGGTCTATAGTTATAGATATCATAATGTAACACGCCAGAGAGCCATGGTTTCACCCCTGGTCTATAGTTATAGATATCATAATGTAACATGCCAGAGAGCCATGGTTTCCCGACCCCTGGTCTATAGTTATAGATATCATAATGTAACACGCCAGAGAGCCATGGTTTCCCGACCCCTGGTCTATAGTTATAGATATCATAATGTAACACGCCAGAGAGCCATGGTTTCACCCCTGGTCTATAGTTATAGATATCATAATGTAACATGCCAGAGAGCCATGGTTTTACCCCTGGTCTATAGTTATAAATATCATAATGTAACATGCCAGAGAGCCATGGTTTCACCCCTGGTCTATAGTTATAGATATCACAATGTAACACGCCAGAGAGCCATGGTATCACCCCTGGTCTATAGTTATAGATATCATAATGTAACATGCCAGAGAGCCATGGTTTCCCGACCCCTGGTCTATAGTTATAGATATCATAATGTAACATGCCAGAGAGCCATGGTTTCACCCCTGGTCTATAGTTATAAATATCATAATGTAACATGCCAGAGAGCCATGGTTTCACCCCTGGTCTATAGTTATAGATATCACAATGTAACACGCCAGAGAGCCATGGTTTCACCCCTGGTCTATAGTTATAGATATCATAATGTAACATGCCAGAGAGCCATGGTTTCCCGACCCCTGGTCTATAGTTATAGATATCATAATGTAACATGCCAGAGAGCCATGGTTTCACCCCTGGTCTATAGTTATAGATATCATAATGTAACATGCCAGAGAGCCATGGTTTCACCCCTGGTCTATAGTTATAGATATCATAATGTAACATGCCAGAGAGCCATGGTTTCACCCCTGGTCTATAGTTATAGATATCATAATGTAACACGCCAGAGAGCCATGGTTTCACCCCTGGTCTATAGTTATAGATATCATAATGTAACACGCCAGAGAGCCATGGTTTCCCGACCCCTGGTCTATAGTTATAGATATCATAATGTAACACGCCAGAGAGCCATGGTTTCACCCCTGGTCTATAGTTATAGATATCATAATGTAACACGCCAGAGAGCCATGGTTTCACCCCTGGTCTATAGTTATAGATATCATAATGTAACATGCCAGAGAGCCATTGTCTATAGTTATAGATATCATAATGTAACACGCCAGAGCGGCTGAAGATACTGTTGCCACATTACGGCTTATTTTTGATTTTTTTTTAAATAGAAATTATTTAACATATTAATTGCACATATTTATAAATTTTTGTACTATAACATCGTTTATTAACTTTCTTTAAAAAAAGCATAGACAAGGTCAAAAAAGAACTAGACGTAGGTTGGCACTACATATACTGAATAAAACCGTACATTGATTTCGTACAACCACTAGATATAAAATATTTGACAGTGAATATACTAAATTCACAGTTTCCGTAATTTTAAATTGGGTTGAATTTAAAAATACTATTTTTCATCAAAATAAAAATGTCATTTTTGTATAATTTGATGTATATAAAACATACAATTTACGTAATACAAATCAAGAATACGGGTTTTCCTAGACCTTTATGCTAAGTATTTTGGTTCTGTTGTCTAGGGAATATTAAATAGTTAAACTTAGCTCTTAGCCCCCAGCAATACAATAGTTGAATACGAGTAGTATTAGTATTAGTCTAGAACTACACAACTACATACACATACTACTACTATATCTAAACACATACACATAATGATGCACAACACCTCTGTACACAACAAAGAATATTTAATACATACAAATATATGCATACAAAATGGAAAAGATTCAAAAAAATATATGGGTAAACCCAATTTACTTAGGCATAGGACGAAGACTGAATACAAATGAAATGACCCCCTTTCCAGTCCATGACGGACTATGGGGCAAGTGATGTATCGTTCACAAGTTTTTAGCCACCACTAACGAGCAGGGGGGTGTGTTGCCAGCACAATGCCCCAGGGGCCTTGCCAGTACCTGGGCTCGAACCCGCGACCAGCCTCGTATCGATAGTCCAGTGCGCTACCACTTTGATTTGCGTATGGACCAACTTCCCTCTGGTCAGTGGATGTGGCCAATAGATGATTGACTGTTACGTTTACGTCACTGCCACTATCTGCTCCGTAATGGCATTCACTTTTAGTGCTATCTTTTGCTGCTTCCCTTTGTTTACACAACCGCTTCTTTGCTTCATTATTTTACAAAACATTTTAATTCAAAGTTTAATCCTGTTGTATTCAAAAGTTTCAAATGAGTAAAGTGGATTATTCCACTTCAAAAAAATAGTTTTTTTTTATTTCTATTTTTTTATTATTTTTTTTTAAAAGAAGAAGGGGGGTTGCGGCGGAAACCTCGAATTACTATCATCGATCTCCGCTGCAGTCCCTTTTTCGGACATAGCGTTTAATCTTTATTTTTTTCAAAGTTACATTTTAATTTGGCTGAAGGCCTTACAAATTTTGGTTTTTCAAATTTTTGGTGATACAAATAAACATTGTTACAGACAAAAAACAAACAACAAAAAACATTTAAAAGGTTAGTAAACTAGAACAGCATGATGATGTGAGTGACAAGCTCCCGTGGAGTGAAATATGATTATGAATGGGGACGATAGATGAAATGGTGTGAAACAAAATGTGCAAACAATACAACAAAACAAAAAACATGGGTGACGGCTGTTCCTCCAGTAGACTTCTCCGTGCCTGCTTCCTTTGATTCTGCAGTTTCCTCTCTGAAAGGGAAGAGCGAATTTCTTAGCGTAGACACTGTCCGGAGTTGTTCATGCCTTAACATTTTATGCATATAAATATATTTATATCTACAAATATTTACAGCGGTTGATTAAACTTCAGCCAATTTATTTTATTGTTATTTAATTTAGTTTATATTTAGTTTTATATTGATCTATTAAATTTTGGATTTTCGCTCTAAATAGTATCTCTATTAAATTGTCTGTATACATGTGTTTGTTTAAATATTACGTTTCTCCTGCACTGCCAAATGTGCTGTCTATATTCTGCCATCAGTCGTAAGCGATGACATGTTGGTTTGTGTTATGAGATCTAGGGATTGTGTTTAAGGCTATCGCTTTATCTATGTCTACTGGGTAAATCTTTCCCGCTTTTATTAGTAGTTTTAGTGTATTTTTAGTTTGTTGTATTGCTTCGCACTCCATAAACAGATGTCTCTCTGTTTCTATTATTGAATATTTACAGAGAGGGCATCTTGGTCTCTGGAGTGTCTGTTGTTCGAGTCTTTCTGAGGTTGGCGTCATATTAAAAAATTAAGCGAAAAGTTATTTCTCTGACCCTTGGTTCTATTTCTTTAATGTGTACGTTTTTGAAGGTGTCTTTTATTTCGGTTGTATTGAAATGTCGCATCCACTTGATTCGCTCAAGATGAGGGGTTTTCTTTCGTTCTCTCAAGTGATTGTAAATTTCTTTGCTTGTTTTATTGACTAACGTCTCATTATTTTTTATCGCCCGTAAGCAAGCTTGGTAATAAAACAAACCCGTAAAAACAAAGTTTTTGACTATAAATCCCTTATATATGAGACATAACTAACAGTATTGATTATTTTCAAACGCTACAAACATTTACAGACTGAATCTGTCTTAACTCAACTTTGCTTCATAACCCTAGGGGGGAGGGGGGGAGGACCCGAGCTCAGCATGACACGTAAAATGTAAACAAAAGCATTCCGGTGCTTCGATGGGTCGCGTCAACGCCTCAACTCAAACTTTCAAGTGGGAAAAAAACAATAACAAACCGTGAATTTGAATTATATACGTTATATAAGGATAAACTAAAAATGCATTAATTTAATTACGGTACAATCGATCGATCTGAAATTTTGATACGATGCATTGTTAGGTGAGACAGGCCCGTGTGCCAAATTTCAGCTCGATAGGATCACGGTACGTGGGTCATTTTTGACTTTTGTTTTTCCGCCCGCCCAAGACAGAGATGATGAGACGGCCGCGAAGTTAATATAAGGGATTTAATAAAACAAACCCGTAATAAAACAAACCCGTAAAACAAAGTTTTTGACTATAAATCCCTTATATATCAGACATAACTAACAGTATTGATTATTTTCAAACATTTACAGACTGAATCTGTCTTAACTCAACTTTGCATCATAACCCTAGTGTGGGTGGGGGGGGGAGAGGGGAAAAGTCTGGTCACCGATTCGCTTGACCGAGCTCAGAGTGACACGTAAAATGTAAACAAAAGCGCCCGTCGCTTCGTTGGGTCGCCTCAATGCGTCATCTCAAAATTTCACGTGGGAAAAAAACAATAACGAACCGTGAATTTAAATTACATACCTCATATAAGGATAAACTAAAAATGCATTAATTTAATTACGGTACGTTCGATCGATCTGAACTTTTGACACGATGCATTGTTACGTCAGACGGGTCCGTGTGCCAAATTTCAGTTCGATCGGATCATGGTAAGTGGGTCATTTCTGACTTTTGTTTTTCCGCCCGCCCGCCGAGCCCAAGACAGAGACGGCCGCGAAGTTCATATAAGGGATTTAAAAACAAAGTTTTTGACTATAAATCCCTTATATATGAGACATAACTAACAGTATTGATTATTTTCAAACGCGACAAACATTTACTGACTGAATCTGTCTTAACTCAACTTTGCTTCATAACCCTGGGTGGGGGGGGCGGGGTGGGGGTGGGGGAGAGGGGAAAAGTATGGTCTTCGATCGCTTGACCGAGCTCAGCGTGACACGTAAAATGTAAACAAAAGCACGCCGGTGCTTCGATGGGTCGCCTCAATGCGTCATCTCAAACTTTCACGTGGACAAAAAACAATAACAAACAGTGAGTTTGAATTACATACGTTATATAAGGATAAACTAAAAATGCATTAATTCAATTACGGTACGTTCGATCGATGTGAAATTTTGATACCATGCATTGTTTGGTGGGACGGGTCCGTGTGCCCAATTTCAGCTCGATCGGATCACGGGACGTGGGTCATTTTTGACTTTTCGTTTTTCCGCCCGCCCATGAGATGACGACAGAGACGGCCGCGAAGTTAATATAAGGGATTTAAATAAAACAAACCCGTAAAAACAAAGTTTTTGACTATAAATCCCTTATATATGAGACATAACTAACAGTATTGATTATTTTCAAACACGACAAACATACAGACTGAATCTGTCTTAACTCAACTTTGCTTCATAACCCTGGTGGGATGGGTGGGGGGGGGAGAGGGGGAAAAGTCTGGTCACCGATTCGCTTGACCGAGCTCAGCGTGACACGTAAAATGTAAACAAAAGCACCCCGGATCTTCGATGGGTCGCCTCAAAGCGTCAAACTCAAACTTTCACGTGGGAAAAAAACAATAACAAACCGTGAATTTGAATTACATACGTTATATAAGGAAAAACTAAAAATGCATTAATTTAATTACGGTACAATCGATCGATCTGAAATTTTGATACGATGCATTGTTAGGTGAGACGGGTCCGTGTGCCAAATTTTCAGCTCGATCGGATCACGGGAAGTGGGTCATTTTCGACTTTTGTTTTTCCGCCCGCCCATGCCCCATGAGAGACGGCCGCGAAGTTAATATAAGGGATTTAATAAAACAAACCCGTAAAAACAAAGTTTTTGACTATAAATCCCTTATATATGAGACATAACTAACAGTATTGATTATTTTCAAACACGACAAACATACAGACTGAATCTGTCTTAACTCAACTTTGCTTCATAACCCTGGGGGGAGGGGTGGGGGAGGGGGAGAGGGGAAAAGTCTGGTCACCGATTCGCTTGACCGAGCTCAGAGTGACACGTAAAATGTAAACAAAAGCGCCCGTCGCTTCGTTGGGTCGCCTCAAAGCGTCAACTCAAACTTTCACGTGGGAAAAAAACAATAACAAACCGTGAATTTGAATTACATACCTCATATAAGGATAAAACTAAAAATGCATTAATTTAATTACGGTACGTTCGATCGATCTGAAATTTTGATACGATGCATTGTTAGGTGAGACGGGTCCGTGTGCCCAAATTTCAGCTCGATCGGATCACGGGAAGTGGGTCATTTTCGACTTTTGTTTTTCCGCCCGCCCATCCCAAGATGAGACGGCCGCGAAGTTAATATAAGGGATTTAATAAAACAAACCCGTAAAAACAAAGTTTTTGACTATAAATCCCTTATATATGAGACATAACTAACAGTATTGATTATTTTCAAACATTTACAGACTGAATCTGTCTTAACTCAACTTTGCTTCATAACCCTGGGGGGGAGGGGGGGTGGGGGGGGAGAGGGGAAAAGTCTGGTCACCGATTCGCTTGACCGAGCTCAGAGTGACACGTAAAATGTAAACAAAAGCGCCCGTCGCTTCGTTGGGTCGCCTCAAGCGTCAGCTCAAAACTTTCACGTGGGAAAAAAACAATAACAAACCGTGAATTTGAATTACATACCTCATATAAGGATAAACTAAAAATGCATTAATTTAATTACGGTACGTTCGATCGATCTGAAATTTTGATACGATGCATTGTTAGGTAGACGGGTCCGTGTGCCAAATTTCAGCTCGATCGGATCACGGGAAGTGGGTCATTTTGACTTCTGTTTTTCCGCCCGCCCAGAGACCCAGACAGAGAGACAGAGAGAGACGGCCGTGAAGTTAATATAAGGGATTTAATAAAACAAACCCGTAAAAACAAAGTTTTTGACTATAAATCCCTTATATATGAGACATAACTAACAGTATTGATTATTTTCAAACATTTACAGACTGACACCGAGTGATGTCCCTTGTCTTTAATAAATGGGGGTGGGATGTGAGGGGGGTGTCGGCACGACGGTCGGCGTCAACTCAAACTCACGTGGAAGTGGAAGAAAAAAACAATAACAAACCGTGAATTTGAATTACATACCTCATATAAGGATAAACTAAAAATGCATTAATTTAATTACGGTACGTTCGATCGATCTGAAATTTTGATACGATGCATTGTTAGGTTAGACGGGTCCGTGTGCCAAATTTCAGCTCGATCGGATCACTGGAAGTGGGTCATTTTCGACTTCTGTTTTTCCGCCCGACCCATGAGATGATGAGAGAGACGAGAGGCGGCCGTGAAGTTAATATAAGGGATTTAAAAAGAGGGGAGTTTCGTCCCCAGGTAATGTGGTGTGTTATTGTTGATAGGAGTCAGACGTGTCAGTCTGACCCCTATGTAATAGTGTGTTAGGGAGTATTCCTTGTGATCTTTAATGGCCTGTCCTAAAAATTTAATTCTCATAGCTTCTATTTTTGTATCTATATCTTGTAAATTTATTCCTCCTTCTAATTTAGTCTGCATTAAAGTAGATTTCTTTATGTTCCATTTAGTGTTCTTAAAAATAAATCTCCTAATCATTTGGTTAATTGTGTTTAGAGTATGTTGAGGAATGTTAAAAATATTCCCTACGTAAATTAATTTTGGTATTATTAAAGTATTTATCAGTGTACTTCTCCCGAATATTGTTTTGGTTGCGTATTTATATCGTGTGATAATTTTATTAACGAATTTTACTAGCGAATCCCATGTTCCTTTGTGTGTTTCCCATGGGTTGTTTGTAAATGTTAATCCGTATATTAATAATTCTTTCTTTCCTTCCAAGTTAAGGGGATAGTCGTCCTTATTAGTTAGTTTCCTATGCCCATAATTTCCGACTTCTTGATGTTTATTTTTGATCCGCTGGCTGATCCAAATTCCTCGAAAGTTTCCATAATTCTTTTGATCGAGTTGTTGTTTTGGGGAAAGAATATAGTGTCGTCGGCGTATGCTAATAATTTTCTCTCTCCTCTATTTGGTAGGTGAATTCCTCTTATGGTATTATCTAACCTAATTTTTTCTAACACTGGCTCTATCGCCAGGATATATAAGTAGGGTGAGAGGGGGCACCCCTGCCTAACTGATCTTTGTATCTCTATTCCTTCTGATAGTGTATTGTTGATGAGTAGTTTACTAATGGGATTTTTATAAATTATTTTAACCCAGTCACACACGTAGTTTCCTAGATTATTTTGTTTTAATATTTTGTGTAGGTATGTGTGAGATACCCTATCGAATGCTTTTTCTTGGTCGAGGGCCAAGATACTTGCTTCAATGTTTTTATCTTTGGCATACTGTATTACATCTCTTATAAAATGATTATGATTGTTTATATTCCTATCTTTAATGCTACATTGTTGGTCTGGGTGCACTAAATCTTTTAGGTAAGGTTTAATTTTGTTCGCTATTACTTTAGTTAATATTTTATAGTCTGTATTTAGTAACGATATTGGTCTATAGTTTTTAGTTTGAGTTTTATCAGTTTTCTTTTTGGAAAGAAGTTTTATGTTGGACTCTCCCATGTTGGGCGGCAGTTCTTTGTTCGAGTATGCCAAGGAGGTTTGATTATCAGCCTATAGTAGACTTATCAAGAGGGTTGATGGTGTCAGCCTATAGTAGACTTATCAAAATAGCTTGATGGTGTCAGCCTATAGTAGACTTATCAAGAGAGTTGATGGTGTCAGCCTATAGTAGACTTATCAAGAGAGTTGATGGTGTCAGCCTATAGTAGACTTATCAAGAGGGTTGATGGTGTCAGCCTAGAATAGACTTATCAAGATGGTTGATGGTGTCAGCCTATAGTAGACTTTATCAAGAGAGTTGATGGTGTCAGCCTATAGTAGACTTATCAAGAGGGTTGATGGTGTCAGCCTATAGTAGACTTATCAAGAGAGTTGATGGTGTCAGCCTATAGTAGACTTATCAAGAGGGTTGATGGTGTCAGCCTATAGTAGACTTATCAAGAGAGTTGATGGTGTCATCCTATAGTAGACTTATCAAGAGAGTTGATGGTGTCAGGCTATAGTAGACTTATCAAGAGGGTTGATGGTGTCAGCCTATAGTAGACTTATCAAGAGAGTTGATGGTGTCATCCTATAGTAGACTTATCAAGAGAGTTGATGGTGTCAGCTATAGTAGACTTATCAAGAGGGTTGATGGTGTCAGCCTATAGTAGACTTATCAAGAGGGTTGATGGTGTCAGCCTATAGTAGACTTATCAAGAGGGTTGATGGTGTCAGCCTATAGTAGACTTATCAAGAGGGTTGATGGTGTCAGCCTATAGTAGACTTATCAAGAGGGTTGATGGTGTCAGCCTATAGTAGACTTATCAAGATAGTTGATGGTGTCAGTCTATAGTAGACTTATCAGAGGGTTGATGGTGTCAGCCTATAGTAGACTTATCAAGAGAGTTGATGGTGTCATCCTATAGTAGACTTATGAAGAGAGTTGATGGTGTCAGCTATAGTAGACTTATCAAGAGGGTTGATGGTGTCAGCCTATAGTAGACTTATAAAGGGTTGATGGTGTCAGCCTATAGTAGACTTATCAAGAGGGTTGATGGTGTCAGCCTATAATAGACATATCAAGAGGGTTGATGGTGTCAGCCCATAGTAGACTTATCATGAGAGTTAATGGTGTGTTCGACCTGTTGATTTACATAAACTAAATAATTCGCTATGTCCCTGCTCTTAACTATTACAACAGAAACAGTATGCAAGCTCTTTTGTTTAACTAGTTTACTCTTTTGTTTAACTAGTTTACTCTTTTATGCACCCCTAAACTGAAAAATACAGATAGAGAAAGGGAAAAAAATGGGTGTGAGGTATTTAACCCCTGGTTGGGGAGCAAGATTAAATTATGTGCGATTCAATATTACATTTCTGATTTGCTAATGTCATATCGATTTAAAAAATAATACCATTTTTCCTTAGGACTTGTGGTGCCCCCAAATGCTTGGTGCCCTAAGCACGTGCCTTGTTTGCATAACGGTTAATTCAAGCCTGCTTAAGGGGGAAAAGTGGCTATGTCACATTTATAATTTCATTTTAAAAAAATTCTCTCCTTCTAATAGAGGGTCATAAATAAAATGGTTTATGTAATATAACATATGGATTGTTCTGTATTATAATAAAATGTTCCGTATGATAATAAAATGTTCCGTATGATAATAAAAATTTCCGTATGATAGTAAAATGTTCTGTATGATAATAAAATGCTCTGTAAGATGTTTTATAAAAAACTAAAGTCTCTGACCCTATGACAAATTTAAATGTATTTAGTTAATTAATGATAAATCAGAATAACTTTGAACTTTAAAACTTGAATATAAACACAGAAGTTACAAAGCGTCTACAGTCTCTACTATCTTTGTAAAAATATTTAGTTAAAAACACAACAAATCATGTTACTTAAGTCTGTAGTAATGACCAAATGAAGACATTATATTTAGATTTAGAGAAATGTTTTCGTTAGATCTTGTGTAGATTTATCATATCTCCAATTTGCTAAGTATTTTACTAATGATAAAATCAGCATTAAGTTTGGCTTTACATGGGTTGTCGTTGCTGGGGTGGAAATGGGGATACGCTCGTGGGCGTAGGGAAGGGGGGGGGGCAAGGGGGACATTTGCCCCCCCTACATTTCAGAAAAAAAATGTCATAAAAATGTCATAAAGTTGTTACAATAAAACTGAACTAAATTTCCTGAAAGTTTATTACATGGAAGACAGTTTACATTTATCAAACATAAAAAAGAATTATATCTGCAAGTATAACTGATTACATTACTGATTGTTCTAAATATTCCAGTTGTTGAACAATATCTGTAACATTTTCAGCAAAAATTGCAAGCTTTTATATTTATGTGACCATCTACTTTCACATAGCAAAGGAACATTTAGAATAAGTTTTCTTTGCTGATTACTATCTCGCAAAACACTATAATTGACTTAATTGTTCCTATTGTGTTTCGTACAACATTCACATTATTTAAATCGTTCACAACAAGATTTAGTTTATGTGAACTGCAATTTAAAAATGCTGCTTTTGGGTATTTTCTTCGAATTATTGCTTGGACTCCTCCTTCTTTACCTGCAATAGTAGAACATCCGTAGTTTCCTTGACCAACAAGCTTTGTCATATTTAATCAAAATTCTAATGAATTAGTAATGATGGTGTTTGTTAAACCTTCAGCTGTTCTATTGACAATTGGAATATATCCCATGAATTCTTCTGTGACCGTCATTTCCCCATTTTGTTCTTTGACAAATCTAACACCAAGTGACATCTGCTCAATGCCTGAAATGTTATTTGTCTCGTCGGCAAGTATAGAAAATGCAACTGAATTATTTGCTTCACGAACAATGTCTTCACGCAAGAGAGACCAACAAATTTAGATTATAATGTTTTGCGTAGTTGCCGAGATACACTCAGCGGTTACCCGTCAAAACGGCCCCAGACAAAACGGCCCCGGTCAAAACGGCCCCAGACAAATTGTTAACATTTATTAACAAAAACATTATTTATTTATTTTTTTTGCATTTTAAGCTTTCGTCAACTTTTTCACCCTTAAAAAAAGTGGTAAAATTGTAAAATTATTTCTTGTGATGTAATTATATTGTTTCTTGTCAAAAAACAACCGTTAATGGTACCATTTCGCGCAAAAGCTATTGAATTAACTTTTGTATTGTTATTATTATTGTTTATTGTTAGCTAAGCCTGACACTGAATAGGTGAGTAAAAATACGAATATATTGATTTTAAATTTTACTATTAGTCCATCTATTAGTCCAGGGCCGTTTTGTCGGGGCCGTTATGTCGGAGCCCAATTGTCGGGGCCGTTTTGTCCGGGGCCGTTTTGTCCGGGGCCGTTTTGTCGGTGAACCACACTCAGCACTAAAAGAACCAATAGACAAACGATTACCAAGAACTTCATCTCCAGATTCAACACAAAACTCTAACAGTTCATACAAATTACCAGAATTTGATTCTGTTACACGAAGTGCTAAAACATGCAAGCAGCCAAATAGGATTGTAGAAATGATGGGACCCAGTTCGTTGCGATTTTCTTGAATTAGTCATCTAAATGATGAGTCCAACTGCTCATCTATAGAAACTGCTTTGGCTTCCAATAAAGCAAATAAAATTGCTTGCATCTTCATGAGAGCCTTTGTGCCATAATGTGCTTTGCAGGTTGCTAAGTGCATCTTCGTTGAAATTTATATATTTTGTACATGGTTTGATGACAAATACCCACTGAACTCATAGAATTACTTTTTGCAGAAACAACACGCAATATTTGCAAAAGGCACCTATTAACATTTGCGAGTATACAAGCCACGGTGAAAAGTCTCATAACCATGCAAATCTAAAAACTAAAAACTCTGTTTCCCTCACTGTCAGCTCTAAAATCATAATTTTTATCAATGGTCCAACAATCACGGATCAGCTGCAATTTCAACTTATTTGAAAGGTCGTATGTCCAGACAACGTTTTGTGATTCTTCGCAATTCTTCCTTCTCGAGAAGGGACCTGGGTTTTGTTGCAAAAAACTTCTTGGTGCAGGGCTATTTGAGAGCTGGAGTGTCCTTTCCAGAGGAGATGCACGTCTTGACGGGTATTATTGATAATCAACTGCTGCCCCTACACCACGTCAATGGTGTAACCAAGGAATAAATTGCGTCGATGCAGCTAGGCGCCATTCGCGTGTTCGTTCGTCCGTCGATACGACGAGGACCACTCTAGTCATCCGAGGGTTTTCTGTGCGTGCGCAGATGGCTGATTAGGCCGATCCTTGCACGAAAGGTTCGGGAACAGAAGGGACAGGGGGCTAGTGCGACATCTCCTGGAGGGTTGACAGCATGGGCCTTTCGGGCTTGCCTCTTCTTTTCTGCGGCGGTAATCCGGTTTGCCTCGCATGACCTGGCACCTTCGTGGATGGAAGAGCGCCAGGTGGATCGGTCCATTGCAGCTCGTTCCCACGTGTCTGGATTTATGGCAAACGCTTTCATTGAGGCTTTCAGTGTGTCTTTGAAGCGTTTCTTTTGCCCACCGTGGGACCGCTGGCCATACTGGAGCTCACCATAGAAGATTCTCTTTGGCAGTCTCTCGTCTGGCATTCGGACAACGTGCCCTGCCCAGCGAAGCTGGGACTGCATCAGGAGGGTGAAGATGCTGGGGAGACCTGCCTTGGTCAGTACCACTGTGTCTGGAATTTTGTTCTGCCACTTTATGCCGAGAATCTTCCTGAGGCTTGTTATATGAAAGTGGTTCAGCTTTCTTGCATGGCGCTGATAAACAGTCCAAGTTTCACAAGCATAAAGCAGTGTGGGGAGCACCACTGCCCTGTACACTTTCAGCTTGGTCTGGATGGTAATGCCTCTTCTGTTCCAGACATTAGGGTACAACCTGCCAAAAGTGGAGCTGGCTCTGGCAATTCTGACGTTCACTTCGTCATCGATGGTGACATTTTGAGACAGTGTGCTGCCTAGGTATGTGAACCGGTGCACTGTATTGAGTCTCTGGCCGTTGACAGTGATGTTGGGCTCTACGTAGGGTCTTCCAGGCGCAGGCTGATGGAGGACCTCAGTCTTCTTGGTGTTGATTGACAGACCAAAGTTTGTGCAGGCACTGGAGAACAGGTTTACACTGCGTTGCATGTCGGCTTCTGAGACAGCGTTGAGGGCACAGTCATCAGCGAACAGCAGGTCTCTGATGATGTCTGTCATAACCTTGGTTTTTGCCTGGAGCCTCCGAAGGTTGAACAGCTTGCCATCTGTGCGGTATTTCAGGTTGACACCAACATCCTCGTCTCTGAAGGCCTCTGTCAGCATGGCGGAAAACATGAGGCTAAACAGTGTTGGTGCCAGGACGCAGCCCTGCTTGACTCCGTTTGTGACTGGGAAAGGATCAGAAAACTCCCCGCTGTCCTGGACTCTGGCCTGCATGCCTTCATGGAATTGTTGCACCAAGACGATGAATTTCCTTGGGCAACCGTACTTGGCCATGATCTTCCACAGACCCTCTCTGCCAACAGTGTCAAAGGCCTTGGTCAGGTCGACATAGGTGGAGAACAGATCAGAGTTCTGCTCCTGACATTTCTCCAGCAGCTGCCTGGCAGCGAACACCATGTCGATGGTTCCTCGCTCTTTTCGGAATCCACACTGACTTTCAGGCAGGAGTCCTTGGTCAAGGTGCACTGTGAGGCGGTTGAGCAGGATTCTGGCAAGGATCTTTCCTGCAATAGAAAGCAGGGATATGCCTCTGTGGTTGTCACAAGCCTGTCTACTTCCTTTTCGCTTATATAGATGTATGATGGTGGCATCTTTGAAGTCCTGCGGGATCGTCTCTTGCTGCCATATTAAGAGAAACAGCTCATGGAGCCTTTCAGTCAGGGCTGTTCCCCCCTCCTTGTAGACCTCAGCTGGTATGGCGTCAGAGCCAGGTGCTTTGCCACTGGAGATAAGATAGATTGCTTTCTGGGTCTCGAGCAAGGTTGGTGGGTCATCCAGTGCTTTGTTTGTGGGCACTTGGGGTAGACGATTGATGGCTTCGTCGTTGATTGTCGAAGGGCGATTTAGGACGTCATCGAAATGTTCGACCCATCTCTCCAAGATCTTCTCTTTGTCTGTGATTAGAGTGTTACCGTCTGCGCTGAGGAGGGGGCTTGATCCTGAGGGCGTGGGGCCATATACTTCTTTCAAGGCGTCGTAGAAGTTTTTATAGTCACGCCTGTCTGCATAGCCTTGGATCTCGTCAGCTTTGTTGCCGAGCCAATCGTCCTGCATCTGACGGAGCTTCTGCTGAACAGTCTTGCGTATGTTGTTGAGTGCATCTCTCCTTGCCGTGGACTTGGGGTTATTGATGTATGCTTGGTGAAGGTGGTGTTTCTCATCCAATAACTGCTTGATGTCTTCGGAGTTCTCATCGAACCAGTCCTTATGTTTCCTGGTCTGGGGCCCCAGGGTCTCTGTAGCTGTGGAGTAAATCAGCTCTCTGAGTGATGCCCAGTCTGCCTCCACGCTCTGGTTTCCCGGAGAGGTGGATTTCAAGCACTTTTCCAGAGCATCTACAAAGGACTGTTTGCAGCTGTCGGTATTCAGTTTGGCAACATTAAGCCGTTTCGGGGCCTTCTTCCCTTGCGGGCGTCGTTTAGGCTGAATGCGGATGTTGAGCTTGGTGATGATGAGGCGGTGGTCTGTCCAGCATTCAGCGCCGCAC
This sequence comes from Ampullaceana balthica, assembly GCA_944989445.1. Taxonomy (NCBI): domain Eukaryota; kingdom Metazoa; phylum Mollusca; class Gastropoda; family Lymnaeidae; genus Ampullaceana; species Ampullaceana balthica. The sequence continues at coordinate 1,495 of CALYLW010002632.1, read as the reverse complement.
ATGGATTTGGTAACTCGTACATCCTGCCTGTCCCTCTTCCTCACGATGACGTAGTCAATAAGATGCCAGTGCTTCGATCGGGGGTGCATCCATGACGTCCGGTTACGAGTGGGGAGGCGGAAGATCGTGTTGGTGATCAGCAGTTCAAGTTCAGCGCAGGTCTGGAGTAAAAGAAGACCGTTGCTGTTGCATTGACCCACTCCATGGTGTCCAAGGACTCCTTCCCAGGCAACGTTGTCCTTGCCAACTCTTGCGTTGAAGTCACCTAGCAAGATGAGTTTGTCCGCCTTTGGAACGTCGGCAATGACAGTGTGAAGTTCTTCGTAAAACTTTGCCTTTACGTCATCTGGATTAGTCATGGTTGGAGCGTAGGCACTGATGATGGTGAGGTGCTTCTTTCCAGCCAGTGGGAGTTTCATGGTCATGAGCCTGTCGTTCACTCCCTTGGGAAGTCCAGCCAGCTTTCCGACAAGAGTTGTCTTAACTGCAAACCCAACGCCTGCCTCACGTCGCTCCTCGCTGGGTCTGCCACTCCAGTAAAATGTGTAACCAGATCCTCTTTCACAGAGCTCTCCTTCTCCCGCGAGCCTGGTCTCGCTCAGGGCTGCGACGTCGATGCCATATCTAGCGAGTTCTTTACCAATCAGGGCTGTTCTCCTCTGAGGTCTGTCTGCATCGTCTCTGTCCAGGAGTGTGCGCACATTCCATGCGCCCAATATGAGAGGAAATATCCTCGTTTTCTTCTTTTTGTTTCGACCGCTGGTATGGGATGGATGACAAAAGTGACTTGCGCGGTGACTTGGATTTAAGTGAGAAGGAGTTGCGCAGTTCGTCGATCTCACTCTCTCGCCCGAGGCCATCTTATCCAGCGGCAGGACTAAGTCGAGACGGCTGGTGATGGAGACGGGTGCAGTGGATGGCCATGACGTCCTGTGTGTCTTGTCATGCCCTTAGCGTTCCACAACGCTTTGCTGAGATTCGCCTTTTTGACCGTTGACCAACTAGTGGTTCCTCCGCTCTGTCCACCGAATCCAGTCTTCACGTGCATAGATAGACATATCTAGATCACCGAGGGTTTGAGACCCGTCGGCTACCCTCACCAGGTTTAGCCAGCCATTCAAAGCCGTTGCCCGGGGTGTGGCCACTGCGCACGTTGCAGTTTCTATGAGCCACTGGTGATAGCTGTGAGACAACTTCCGGATTAATATTAATAGTATTAACAGCCACAAAATGACAATTCCAAGTAAAATACAACCAGAAGAGCATAGAGGGAATTCAATTTGAAGATCAGTTCCTTCATATCTTTAATTTTCCTCAATTTACATTTGTATGTTGTATATTTCTCCAGCGCTTGATTATTTTTGTCTTTTAATGACAGCAGAGAAATTTAAGTTCCGCCATTTTGAACAACCGGAAGTCATCATAAGTGTACAACCACACCATGCCATTTACAATACAGAAAATATACCAAACTATATACCGTAACCATATACCA
>CALYLW010002631.1:0-38133 GCA_944989445.1 Ampullaceana balthica | reverse complement strand
ATATATGATATACAGGGCCGGCCTCAGGCCACTGCAACCCGTGCGGCCGGAGTGGGCCCCGCTCTTTCATAGGCCCCAACTTTTTAATTTTCACTTATTATCCTTCATTTGTTATCTTTATCCAAACTCGGCGCTGCACAATCCGATTCGCATTATAAGCCATATAGGGCCCCGCAATTGCTAAGACCGGCCCTAATGATATACATATATTGATATGTAATATAATCTTGTCTAATGGATTATGTGCTTCAAAACCCGCTTAGACAAAAACATTCGAAAAAATATATGCTTCATAAGTCTTCAGTGTTAATAAACGAACCGTTAAATTTGCAATGGCATGAACGAAAAAAAGGTTGAATAACTGTTTTATTATCAGATATATTATATATGTTAATATCAGGTCAAAATAAAAAATTTGGAAAATATTTTTCTTTGTTACTTTGACGTGGTATAAACCAAAGATTTTAAGAAGTCGCATAGTTTGTTTGTTGTTTTTTGTTTATATATTATTCGTCCATTTTTTTTAAATTTATTTTTACTTATTTAAAGTTGTTCATACGCTAACCGCTAACTATGAAATTGAAACCTGCTCACCTGTTCGTCAAGATCATTTGCTCTATGACGTACTGTCCTTTCAGATCCACCATCCACCAGGCCGGGTTGTCCATACCAGTTTCTATTCCGCAGAAATCCGTACTCGTTCTCGTTACGGTATTTCCGTCGTTTCCCCAGTTCACATTTATGCGAAAGATGGAACTCTGGCTCACGGGCCTGTAGATGGCGGCGTTGAACAGTGCACATGTGACTTGGTCTGACAATAGATAGACGAAAAATACACCAAAGAAAAACATTTGTCTTTGTGTGGTCATGGCGACTTGACGGCGGGGAAATCACTTCTTTGATAAGAGTGCGAGATATCTGCTATGACACACACAAACGTAAAGACCATCACAGCATGTTAGCGTTAAGACTTAGTATATGCAAAAGAAATTATTCGTGTACTGTTAGTTAAATGAATACACAAAATGTAGATAACAAATGTAAGATGAACGCTCAATGTCCAACGGCCCTTTCTGTCACTCTAAGAAATGTTGAGTAAATAACCATAGCCTCTCATATTCTTCAAATTTTAATCCACGAGAATCTTGCCGAGACAATCGTCTATGACTCTCACGCAATGGTGCTTTACTTTTTGCCGTAGTCTAAAATCATTGTCTTAAGGCAATGCTCGTATTATTGTGGAATTGATTTTCCAACCAATTCTTTTAATCCCGATATCCGTTTCCGTCTTCAATGGCCTGGATCGTGGACAGTGGAAATTGTCTTACAATTGTTCCGCACCGAATGTAGTATTTTCTTGTGTTTGCGGCATTTCCTTGGCATTTGTTTGTTTGGTGAACGCAGCAGGGCATGAAAAGTATTCTGAAGACAATTTGACATAATGTCTATAGCCTGTCTTGAGGTTTCGACATTCAGTTGACAATTGTTGACGGAGCATGAACGAGAATGTTGAAGTGTACTTCAGTAGCGACTTCCGGCGTATAGATTGGCAATATTATAAACGACAAGTTTAAAAAATGGAATCCTAGTCAGATTTACAAGATTCAAACGTGTGAATGTAACGTGTAAAATATCAATGTTTGAGAACCAGTCATTGCGGATACGAAAATCATGCAGGGGCGTAGTTAAGAAAAAGTGTAATTTATATATTGTAATGAGCAATATTGCTGTAAATGAGCCTCTTTTCGCTTAGCCGCAGTGTCACCAATGAAACTACATAGCACTCATTATAACTGCACCACGGATGTTTGAACACTTAATGATTGTTCCCCAATGCAAAACCTACAGAAATACGATTGAAGCGAAAATGATACTAATTTAATGCGTTATATCTCCATTTTAAAGAAAAATGGCTGCAGTTAGATCTGTGTGAGAACCTTTAAAATTCATTTTAATCCATCAAATAATGAATAAAACATATCAAATTATGTGCGTTGTGTAAAGCAGAATCAAACTCCGATAAAACCATACGGGTACATAAAAAATATTTAGAAAATATATCGTTTTTCTAATAATGTATGTATCTAGAGCCTGCAATGCAATGAACAGAGCAAGTGCAAAGATGACCGGGATTATATAAGAAAAACATATCACATACTATAAATGAAAGCCTTTTTTTTCTATTTGGTATTGAATGACAAGTGTTACAAAATACACAAATACATCAGTGTTACAAAATAAAAAAATGCATTCGTAATATAAAAGTTAAGCATCATCAACGGCAGCGCTATTATTTGGTATCAAGACTGAATTCATAAAATTTACTTTACATGTTTTGTAAGGAAAAAATCTATTGCCGAATTAAAAATTTTTAAAAATCACTAACTTAATAGTAATGTATTAAATACTCTTTGCGAGAGTGGGCGTTGAAAGTTCAGTAGACTGCAGAGGCATAAAGAAATGTGCTTGAATGCATCGAGCCTAGGGGTTGGTTGGTTACTTTGTTTCTTATAAAATAAATTGTGACCCTTGATTGAAAATTACATCATGACACGATGTAGTTGCTCATGCGTAACCATCTCTATTCTTTAAGTAATCCGGGTGTAAGTGGTAAAGAACTTCAAATACCTATTAGCCATTATATCTAGAGATGGTAACTGTTAAGTTGAAATTCGAGCTACAATTGAGTCGGCTTTGGCAGCAATGACGCAATTAATCAAAATATTGACCAACAAACACATTAGCCTCAAAGCTCAGGTTGTACAGAGCTCTCCTGTGAAAGCAATTGTCCTGTATGGATGTGAGACCTGGACAATGCTGGTAACCACTGAAAGCAAGTTTCAGGCATAAAATTTCGAAAAAGAATGCGTGAGAAAACTTTGCGTCAATAAAGAGACACAAGCTGGTATGGTTCCGTCAGCTGCTGTGACATGATAACCTGTCAAAAATCATCCTTCGATGCACCGTAGATTGGGGCCGCCGAAGAAGTCTGCAGCGGAAAAGTTGGCTCGAAAACTTATAAGATTTGTTAGGGATGAGGTTGAATGAATTACTGGCCGCCGTTCAAGATAAGCGAATGTGGAGATCGTTGTCTATTGATGGATCTATTTGTTCCCCCCAAGACAACAACGGTCACAGAACTGATGATGATGATGCATGGGACATTGAAAGCTAAACTGGTTTTACTGGAATCCTTAGATGTAAATGAAAAATAATAAAATAAGTATTATAAAATAATGTAAATCAAACAAGCGTGTTAGAAAACAAGATTTTTAAAAACTTTGCAAAACAATGAACTTGTTTGAAAGAAGCTTTTTGCAACGAAAAAGCAAAATATAAAAATCATGAGTAAAATACCTAAACACTTCTAAATCAAAGCAGTGGTCTTCAGGACGTTTTGTGTGGAAAAGTACAAAAATCATTGACAGGTGTCAACATATCGCATCATTTTATTTCCAAAATTTTCTTACAGACATTTTTATTATAACAATACAGTAAACTGTATTTGTATTAATGCTTTTAGAAATGAACAGATGTAATCTTAACATCACTTAACTAAGGCTAAATAAGTTAAAACATTATTAATTATTTCATTTAGAATGGGACTGCTGTAGAGCTTTTCAATAAAAACAAGATGCTCAAACAAATTGTGTAATCAAAACAGTAAGTATAATGTTAATACCTGTTTTAGTTATTTGTACTGACGAAGGTATTAGCTGAAACTTCTACTTTTAAGTTAGTCAATTCAAAAACCTTTAATTTATTATTTTGATTACACAATTTGTGTATCGTGTATTTTAAATTAATATTTAAGATCAACAAACCTTAACTTCAAGTTCATCTTTGCTGTGTCAATTGTCATGACGTGTTTTAATTTTCCATCGTAGAGACGACTCCTCTGTGACGTTTTGTTAGCGTTCATCAAAGAAAACAGCCACCGCAAACACAAAGATGTGTGCTACTAGACATGCTAAAGTTTCAAGCCGTTTGTAGACGAAGAATTCAATAAAACAAGTGAACTGTATGGGCCCCACATTGTCGTACGTTGTCTTTGGTGCCACATTTTACTGCAGCTCTTCTAGCTCCATCTGATAATTTAACGCTGCCCTTTCGTCAATATGAAATGTGTTTTTCCAAAAATCTCTAGATTACGTTTTCTGCGCTTCAAAACCACGAAGGCTAATAAAACAATACAAATAAAAGAACGGATATAAAAAATCAAAACCTGACATGCTATTATTGCAATGGAGAATGTCTTTTACTTCATGATTGTAAGAAATTAAAAGAATAACAATAGGAACTGTCCACATCAACTTAACGTATTAGTTTCGAACTATAACATTTCTGGAGATTTTAAGAGATTATAAAACATGATTTTCAATTTATTTTATTTTTTATGAAAAAATAAAAGGCATCTAATAAATCTAGAAGATATATGTAATTTTTAAAATAAAGTTTGCCCGCATAATTTTAACAATCAGGATGTGTATAATTTGTCAACACTTATATTATAAAATGTAAAAATATAATAACATACCGCTTCATTGTATATATATATATATATATATATATATATATATATACATATATATATAATATTTTTAAACCTAATTTCCCAACGTAAACAGTTCTTAAATGTTCGTCTTTTTGCTGATCAGCGATTAACTTCCCATGACTTGAAGTAGGGTTCCCAATCTTTTGAGACTTTTCAAATTGACGTGAATTTTGAAAAAATTATTTCAAAATTTTAAAATTTAAAAATCAAGTCATGGGTTACTTTGAGTTATTGAACAAGACATTTGTTAAATCTCTTGGAAACAACACATGCGGATTATAGGTTCTAAATATTTTATTTACTCAACAGAAGTTTGTTGAACACGAAATTTAATGTGATCAATTATCAGAATAAGATTAGCTATGATCTATCTTCTAGACCAGGGGTTCCTAACCAGTGGTGCATGCACCCCAAGGGGTGCATGAGCAGGTTCCAGGGGGTGCATGAACCATTCAGAGAAGAAAAAAAATGAGGAAGAAAAAAGTTAAAATTTTGCCTGTGACTGGTACGACTTTCCGATTGTTATCACCCCCTCAAAATCGTTAATAAATAATAAAAGAGAGAGAGAGATGGAACACAAAAGCCTAAGTGCTTCCTCTGTGGTAAAATCCTGTGCAATAACAACATGAAGCCTGTTAGACTACGAGAGCACTTGGAGAAAGTCCATCCATCCAATTCCAAGGACTGTGTTGATGTCTTCAAGCTGAAGAGAACTCGCTTCTTGACCTCAGGTACCTTGCCCAAGCTTTGACTTTCTTTGTCACATAAACCTGCACTAGAGGTTCCATATCTTATTGCAAAGAACAAATAAGCCCCACATCAATGGAGACCTTTGGTGAAGCCTCGTGCTCTGGAGATGTGTGGTCACCAGCAGAGGAAGCAGGTTGAGAAAGTCCCTTTGTCCAATGACACTATTCATTCCAGGATTAGTGACATGGCTGCAGACATTCTGGATCAAGTCTTGTGCGAGATGAGAAGCAGTCCTTTTCCATTTAGCATGCAGCTGGATGAATCCACTGATGTAGCACAATGCTGTCAGATTCTTCTATTTCTGAGACGTGTCCTCAGTGGATTGCTGAAGGAGGAATTTCTCTTTTGTAAGCCACTCCTAGCTACTACCGAAGCTGCTAATGTGCTGCAGCTAGTAAGGGCATTCTTTATTGAAAACCAGTTTGACTGGACTTCAAGAATTTCTTCAATTTGCACAGGTGCTGCTCCCTTCATGCTTGGTAATAAGTCCGGTGTTTCAGCACTGTTAAAGAAAGAAGTTCCAGATATTGTCACTACACACTATATCCTTCATCGTCAGGCCCTGGCGTGCAAAACGCAACCTCCAACCTTGAAGTCAGTTCTTTCTACTGCAGTCCAAGTTGTAAATTTTATCCGCTCACATGCCTTGAACCACTGCCTCTTCAATTTCTTCTGTCAGGAGGTGGTCTCTGAGCATGAAGTTCTGCTCTACCACACTGAGATGCGCTGGTTGTCCAGGGGATGGATACTTTCTCGGTTAGTAGAACTGAGAGTGGAGCTTGCCATTTTCTTGCGAGAAAAAGAGAGTGACCATGCTGACAAGTTTGACTGTCCAAATTTCATTCATTACTTGGCATACTTGGCTGACATCTTCACCATCTTGAATGAGTTGAACACATCTCTCCAAGGACCTGCTGTGACTGTAATGGATGCTACTGAGAGATGGCAAGCCTTCCTTAACAAGCTGCCACTATTCCAACGACGACCAGAAAATTCCAATTGGGGCCAACTTTCCACTCTTGGATGAAGTTGTAATATCTGGTGCAGAAGGAAGCACTGAGGGATCACTGTCTGACAACATCAAAGGGGAAATTTCAGAGCATCTTTCAACATTGCAAAGGTCCTTTGATGGGTACTTCTGTCAAGACATTGCTAGGAAAAACCTTTGGATTCGCAATCCTTTTTTCTGTGACTTGGACAACATTGACGACAGTGACTTAACTAAAGATGACCTGATTGATTTGAGAACCAGAGAAGTACTGAGGAGTGCCTTCAGTTGCAATACCTTGATTGAATTTTGGTGCGTCCTACTAGATTCCTACCCACAACTAGCCAAGAGGGCACTACTGACTCTCCTTACATTTGCCACAACCTATCTCTGTGAAGCAGGATTCTCCACACCTTTGACGATTAAAACCAAGGAAAGTAAAAGTTGAATGCAGAGAATGACATGAGAGTTACTTTGTCCAAAACAGTCCCCAGAGTTAAATCGCTGATTGATCATAAGCAGCAGCAGATCTCTCACTAAATTCCCTGTTGCCTATGGTCAAAACTGTTGTGTTCCTAAAATAAACATAAGTTTATGATGCATTTTCTGCAAGTTTCACGAGGGGGTGCATGAACTTTTTTTGGCATCTGAAGGGGTGCATGGAACCCAAAAGGTTAGGAACCACTGTTCTAGACACGCAGCTGTTTTTCGATCACATTGATAATATTTTGTAAACAGCTTTTATTTTTTTATTTATTATTTTATTTTTATCCCCATTTTCATTTTGTAAAATACTGGCTTTTTACATTTATATGTTTTCCCTTCAAAGGTGTTGTTTCTCTGGCATTATGTGTATTACATATTCAATCTCTGGAATAATTTAAACTACAATGTCCTGCTTATTATTTTATTACTTTAGAGCCGTTCATCAAATATTTTGTTATAGAATTCTCTCAAAATAATTTTAATTGAAGTATTCTTGACATCGCATTTGAAATTTAATATTTCAAGATGTGTTGGCATTCATATTTCAGTAAAGTATTCAAATTAAGAAGGAGAAAATTTATGTTTATAGTTGTAATAAATGTTTACTAATGAGTCACGATTTCTGGTGTACATGGACACATTTTAGACTAATCTAGTGTTTAAAAAAAAGTAAAAGTTTTGATAATCTTTATCGACATGCCACCATTTTGATTAAAACCTGTAAAACACACACTCATTGAATGTCAAAATCTTCTACTAGAGTAATTTAAACATTTCTTTTGTTAAATGAACAAGGGTTAAAATATTTTAAAATCAATTATGTATCAATTTTCAAAATGTCTAACCCTAGCCCTAATCCTCCTTCTTCAGTTTTCATGCTTCCTAGCCTTATCCCTGGTCCTTCTTTATCAGATGTCAAACTTTATAACCCTAACCCTATCCTTAGTCCTTCTTTGTCAGATTTCAAATTTCGTAACCCTAACACTAGCCCTAGATATTCTTTATCAGATTTCAAACTTTCTAATTTGAACAGTGCAATGAAATTAAATTAAAACAATCGGTCAATACATTTTCATAATGTGAATATTAATTCATTAACGTAAACCAGGCAAATATTGCCGGGGGCGTGGTTGAATCTTCATTCCACCAATGTAACTAGACATTTCTTTTTATTACGGTAGTAGCAAACATGATAATAACACTTATGTGTTGTAACTTATGAGGCAGGATGTTTGGAGAAAACATCTTTTAAACACACGACAACTGACTGAGTTATTATAGATTTATTTTAAGAAATTGATCATTGGCTGAATCAAAAAATAAATATTAACGAAACAATTTACGACTTCATAATACCAGGAAAAAATTATCATTTTCAAATGCTCATAACATCTTCAAGAGTTCTAATATTCTGAATAATAACATGCTAATTATTTCAATGAATTAAACTATTTAAAAAAAATGTTTTCTATCGGTCAATTATTTAAATTGTCAAAAAGGTGAAAAACTAACAAAGTATTTATGTTTTATCTTTATAATAATAATAAATTGATTATTTATATTGCGGTATACCCCAGTAAGAAATTTGGCTCACTGCGCTTTACAAAAAATTATAATAACAAATATAATTATCAATACATACAATGTTAAACTTTCATATACAAACTACAACATATAATGACAATACTGTACAATTAAGCTACGTTTATCGTTTAAAGTTTAAAGAAGTGTTTGATTGTTGTTTAATTAATTTTGACAGTTAGGTTTCCTTGACACTACGATTTTGTCAACTTCATAAATGCTCATTCTAAAACTTAATTAAAGCAGTTACATATTGTCTTGTTAAAAATTTTCAGGGATGGTTTTGTACCTTAAGTACTTTTAACACTAAGTTCTTCAATTATAATTTTGTTATTTTGACCTGGTCTTTCTAAGTGACAAGTTTGACCTTACATAAATTGTATTTTGAAACGATTACTTTGATTAAAATACGAGTCTCTATTTGGATGCTTTGAAATATTCAGAAAATCATCATTTATGTAAACTTTTAAAACAATGAGTTACAACTGTATTTATAGCTAATATAGATCCTGATGGGTTTCTTTTCGTATGGATTATTTCGATAAAAACATTTTTTACTGTGTATTTATTTCTATTCACACAGTTATACAAATGCATTTACTGCTGTTTGCCGGGAATGTTTTGGGTATATCGCCTTCTAAAAGTATTCAAAGTAATTTAAATTTAATTCATCAACAAAGGACAATCATGTATTTCCTTGTAAGGAATTTTCATTAAATTCTTAAAATGTACCAAATATAAATGTTACCGCTGTAAATTTGCGTTACAATCACACGTCACTAGTCCATCACATTATACAGAACTGAAAATATTTCAATTATTTTAAAGGGTATATCACTTTTTTTTTAAAAAGAACATTATATTTTGAAAAATAACAGCCAGATTGCAAATTATTTTACTATGGTGACGTACAATAATTCATATCTATTATTTTTTAATTTTAAAAAACAGTTTTCAGAAGACGAAAAAAGATTGCGGCAAAGGTCCTCATTTATTATCACCAGTGAATTGTCACATTAGCAATTTATCATTAAATGAATGGGAAAAAAAGTGTTTTAAAAAATTAGCTCAAAATTACCAAAAGAAAATATTGGTCTTTGGCTCATTTACAATAACGTGTATGGGGCATGACAAAGGGGAAACTCTACACGATTTTTTAAAAAATATTTCTAGCCACACTTAAATTTGATAACAAATAAATGCAATATAAAATCAATGCGCACTCTTTAAAAATGAGCTGATGCACTAAAACACATTTCAGTCAAATTACATTCAAACAATCATTACAAAAAACGTTTTTATTATCTTACAGGGCTTACAGATATTTGAAATTTTGATTTTTTTAAAAATTGTAATATTTCAAAAAGACTCAATTTTAAAATGATACTCATGAAATTATACATTGACTTATAAAATGTTTTTCAAATAATATGATAGTTTTTAAAAAATAATAATTTTTTTTGGTTTTGGTAAATATCCTCACAAATTTTCATAATTCCAGACAGCTAAAGCAAATACACTTAATGTGAACACAGCGAAAGAAAAGCTGTTTTTTATTGTTGCCATTAAAAAACATCTTTTTAAAATGCCATTATACTTTTTTTTAAAAGATAGTGGGCATCATGGCGGTCGTACAAACCAATCTACTTTAGTAATGACAACAGGAATCTTGGTGATACAAAATACTACCCTGAGATCTAGACCCATAGTGAAAAAAAACGTATATACAAAGTTTTTGAGGCACCCTGGTGATACATCTGGATAATTGTATCAGATCATTCTTACAAAAAAGAAAGTCAAATAAGCCGTTAACTAATCGTATATATTTAGTCCTTCTAAAAAAATTCAATTTCTTTGTCCAAAATAGCCTTCAAGCAGCATACTCATTAATACCTACGTTACATTGATAGTTTATAGCTACAGAAGTTCCATGTACTATTTTGTGGGGTTAATTTCTTAGATGTTTTCTTTCATCAAGAGAAACCTACGCAAAATGAAAACTAATCGTCCGAGCATTTATGCAGAAAGCCTAGAGTCTATGAGTCTATCCTGTAGTCTAGTAGTCTGTCCTTGAATCCATGAGTCTATCATTGAGTCCATAAGTCTATGAGTCTATCCGAAGAATGATGTTGAGCAATTAAGGCCACTAGGAACTGTAATGCCGTTGATGGTGATGAAGATTGCTTAGAATATCATTGACTTTTTTAAACAACACATATTGGATATCAAAGTCACTTTATCGACGAGTTATAAGCTAAGCTCCTAGTAATTATTTATAAAATGAAACCACTTATGATATAAATAAGTTGGGATTGTATCAAATCTAAAAATAACAGATCGTTAGTTTCCTTCATCTCTAGCGGGATGTTTGCTGAAGAAAGAAAGCAGAGGAAAAAAACAACAACTGGTTAATTAGGTTCTTCATGACACATAGAATTTTAATGAATTTTACTATCTTTTTTTTAAAAAATGAATTTCTTTTATATAAACGTATATAACTATTTTAAATCTTTAAACATCAACCAAGAATACTAGTAAAGATATAATTATTCAGATTGAGTACACATAGTGTGTGTTCTTACCGGAAGAAGATTTCGGTTATCTTGCAATGATGCCATTGTTTGACCGTTGAAAATTGGCCGAATATTTATATTAAAGACACTTCTAGCCATTTCCTGGACATCACTAAATTCCTGAGCATGTATAGGTGTGTCCTCTGCCCTATCCCCTACTTCCTGATCATGAGTGGATGAGAGGCTGGATATATGTTTGTTGCATCTGAGAAGCCGGTAGAAAATTATTACCAGACATGGCAAAATGGCTGACCTGCTTCCCGTTAAAGGATTAAGAATATCCAATCTTAAATTTGAATACTTTTAGTTTTTTAAAAAGAAGACAAGATTTATATCAATTTTTTGTAACTTTTTATTTTAAGATTTAAAAAAATTAAGCAAATATAAAATTTGTTTTTAAAAAACACACAGATTTGCATAAATTATTACTTATTTCCTGGAAAAAGACCGATTTTTGTTTTTAGTAATACAGTTACTTCCCCTTTCTCCAATTGACTGGTTAAAATTTAAAATCTTGACATACCTTGGCTCAAGAGGACAATCTCCACTAGTACTTCATCTGAGTTGTCAAGAGATAAACTCTAGCCCATCGATAACAAATTCACATATGTGGTAATCCAAATCAGGTTTGAAACAAGTTAGAGAAATCCGTGAATATGTCTTTAAAAATAGACATCTGTTTTGTACCATTTTTTGTATGTACCATTTTTGTAGCACTCGGTTTTGTGGAAAAAAAAATAAATAAACACTCTTGCTTTGTAGCATCTTTTGTTGATTTTTACCAAAGATACATAGCCACCTATTTTTTCCCATTCGGTTCTCAGCTATAAGGGCTTCAGCTTTGCCAGTTTATAATTAAGAAAATTCTTAATATCAGAAAATCAAATTATTAATTAATTAGTAAAACTTTTGCGAGATGAAAAAAAAATTATTTTAAAAAATTAACTTACTTTATTAAATTGTTGAACCAATAATAATCATAAATTAAGTTTGTATTTTATCTCTCTGTTTTTGATAACATAACAACTTTTTTAAAAAAATATTCTTTTACTTAAGATCAATACAATTTTTTTTTAAAACTCAATTAATCCATATAGGCTAATTTATATCTGACAAATGTGTATAATTATTATTATTCGATTTTTTATTTCATGAAAATTCATGTTTTAAAATAGCTGTATTTCGATGTCTGAATATTGCGAAACATTAAGGGGCAATTTTAACAAAACAGCCATTTTTCTCTATATTTAAATAATTTTTAAATTTTCTAGTATTTTATAAACTTATCACTTTGTTACGAAGATATCAATATGCTGAATTTCAATGTAATGAAACGCTGTTTTTATTTATTTTTAATACAAGTAACAATATTATTTTATTGCAATTTTAGTTACTACTGCAGCCACGATGAATCCATTTTAATGACTAAATTTTAGGCTTAAATTTCACATTACTGTACACACACAAAGCACATTGCAAATAAAACCTTCCTTGAAATCAAATTTTTAAAAATTAAAACTACGGAACAAGTCTCTATTCAGACATTTCAAAGTCTTAATGTACATCCAGAATCTTACATTATACCTCCAGCTTTTATGCCTCCATGTACCACCAACTTCAAGAACATTCTACACTTAATTTTCTTGTTTCGTACTGTTTAAAATTAATTCAACATCTATCAACACAGTTTCATATTCACATTAATATATTAGATTACACGAAGTTTGACGTTCCAATTCTATAAATATATACATGCCTAGTAAAATATTGAACCTCGGGAGTTTCTAAGATTATACTGAATACAGGCTTAAGCCTGATAAGCTTCAGCTTAAACATATGAGATTATAAAACTATATTGATTTATCGACCCGGACTTTGCCAAGTAATCCAGTTATTCATTCTATCGATTTTGTTTTTGTTTTGGTAATCCTAGCAGGACCAAGAACTTGAAATCAATAATAATATTTTCTTTTCAATTCCTTGACATACAGTATACCCTCACCTATTCGCGGTTCCTCATTCACGGCCCCGCATATTCGAGTGTTAGGTCCTTAACCCTATCGCATCGTACTGTACTATATTATTACTACCTGAACTGTGTGTGCTGTATTTATCTGTCTAAGTCTCTCTTAATTTTTTTTCATTTACTTTTTAATCAAATACATATATTGTACGCAAAAAAATTACTCTACGGTACCGTAATACACTATGGGTAACTATGCTATGGGGTGTTACTGTCCTCCTGTACCTACGTTTCTTTTTAATTAAAATATTGTTGCAAGATATGTGTTTACATTTTCATTACTACATTGTAGTTAAATACATAAATGCATGCAGTATTACTACATTATTACTGTATTAATGAGTAAAAGTGTCTTTATAAAGTGTTTTGGAAGCATTTAGTACCGTATATAATCTCATACATGGGCGCTTGAAAACTGCATCCAGTATTCCTGGTTTTTCGCAATTGGTGCAGGGTGGGGGTTGGGGGGTGGTAAAGAACGTAAACCTCGCGAATAGCGAAGGATCACTGAATTATGTCAAAAAATTGCAAAGAAAAAAAATGTTCTTTTAAAAAAATATGCAAAGTCAAAATGAACATAAAGAAACACAATCTGGAAAACTATTGCCCAGTAAATAATGTGTGCATTTTAAACGACATCAGTGAAGCTCTAAGTTCCTTGCTGGAATTTCCTCCATGTTGAGCCAACGCTTATCCACAGTACATGGTTTATTAGAAGTTTTTCATTTAAAGTCGAGTTTTTCAAGGCGCACCTCAATCTGTTCCATTATTGCTTTTGGGAGTTAAGCCGTACACATTAACTCATTTCAATAATCCTTTAAGACAGGGGTGGGCAAACGTTTTCTACGGAGGGCCGCATTGAATATTTTATTGTTTATAGGTGGGCCGCATATATATTTTGTCTACTTCAATTACGATACACAACGTATAAAATATGAATTAATGATTATAACCATGTAATTATCATTATATTTCATATTCACACTCTTTTACACATGTACATTACATTTTAAAATAAGAACTGAAAGAGTTTCTAATATGATAATAAAATTTTACTATTCATTATTAATTCAACAAAAGTTTATAGTCACCTGTCATAATAACTACGAAGAAGTAGGAACATAAATTACGTATAAGCTGACCACAGAGTACAATTATAATTAATGAGATGTAAGTAACTTTCACAGTTTTGCATAATGTTATTGAACTGTGGAAATAATTTACTGGTTGTGATTCGCATGAGTGCATTCAAATTGCATTCAGTCAACAGTGATCTGTTCTTAGACTTGTTTATTATCATGCAAGAAAAAACTTGCTCACAGATGTATGTGGACCCAAATAGTGACTAAAATTTAGTAGCAAAGTTTTTTTCCAATAGTTACAAAAGTTTGGCTACAAAGTTTTTACGCGTGGAAATGCTGCTGCCGGCAAACAGCCAAAAAAAAACTCCAGCAGAAGAACTGACTTGAATTTCTCCTTCAGGTCATAATCTGCTCATAGGTCAAGCAGATCTAACTGTATATCCTTTGAGGCTGAATAAGCTTCTGAAATAAATGGCAAACTGAGGATATTGAAGAGTGTTTCCAGGTTCTTGAAGTCTTGGAACCTCCATTTAAATTACACAGTCAAGACATCGAAATGAGCCTTGTACTTGTCATCCGTTTCACCAGAAATGGTTTTCTCTTTCAGCAAGGGAAGGTGGCAATACCTGTTTCACCTGCTTGCCTGGAGAACAATGAGAGAATTGCCTGAAATGATTTAACATGCACATACATTTCATGTGCAAACAAGCTATTGCCATGAAGTTTGACATGCCTTTTATTTAACTTTTCCATAATGTCAACAGCAAACATAAAGTCTGACTTCCACTCTTGATTAACAATGGTAGTAGCAAAGTCACAAACAAAACCCTTCATCTCCAGGAACAGAACTATTTCTTCCTTAAGATCCCACACTCAACTCAATATCTTGCCCAGGCTCAGCGCAGCGAACACTGCTGTGGTAGATAATATCATATTATTCAGTTTCCAAATCTTCAAGCCCTGTTTTTTTTTAGGTTGAATCATTAACAAGAGGAATCCATAGGGAGCAAATCACTACTTCAATGAAATATTTTTTGTTAAAATTAATTTAAAATTCAGCAGCTCAGATATGAAAAATGACTGAAGTACGAAAAGACGCTGTGGATGAATCGGATGAATGGTGGTGCGTTTATTTGCATGTCTATGTTTTGACAGTTAGATTGCTAAAATTCGTGAGGAACTTGACAGAACGTTGTTTCCGCCACATGATTTATCTCCTTCTTTTGATGTGAGGTCAAGCTTTGACATGTTCCAGCCTGTTACGGAAAATGAGGTCAAAGGTATTATTCTAAAATCTAAGCCAACGTCCTGCTCTCTTGATCCCATCCCCACTCCACTATTGGTTGAGTCATTAGATCTCTTACTCCCAACAGTAACTAATATAGTTAATGAAAGTCTAAAATCTGGCACCTTTCCTTCATTATGTAAATCTGCTATTATAAAACCCTTGCTGAAAAAACAAGGGTTAGACCAAAACAATTTAAACAACTATCGACCTGTGTTTAATATTTCATTTTTGTCGAAAGTCATTGAAAAACTTGTCTTAAAACAACTTTTTGCTTATCTAAATGACCACACTCTTCTAAGTCCCAATCAGTCGGCCTACAGACCTTCTCACAGCACAGAGACCACCCTGTTAAAGGTAACAAATGACCTCCTACTCGCACTGGACGGTGGGAAAATTTCTATATAGGTCCTCTTAGATCTTAGTGCAGCCTTTGACACTGTCGACCATCAAACACTGCTGAAAACCCTGCAAAATTATTTTGGAATTTCTGGCTCAGTTCTGGCTTGGTTTCAATCATACTTATCTAACAGATCACAGGTAGTATCAGTAGATGGCTGTATCTCTCACAAAGCTGACTTGCTTTATGGTGTGCCTCAGGGCTCTGTTTTGGGTCCGGTACTTTTTGTGCTGTATACAAGGCCAGTACTTCTACTGCTCGAAAAGCATTCAGTTAAAAGCCAATCATTTGCAGATGATACTCAGCTATATACTCACACATATCCCTCTAATTTGAACTCCGCTGTCCAATTGATGCAAGAGTGCAATGATGAGGTAAAGTCTTGGATGACGTTCAGCAAACTCAAGCTGAATGATGACAAGACTGAAGCACTTCTATTTTGTAACAATAAATCACGCAGTACTTTGTCTCTTCCGAAGTCAATTCACGTAGCCAGTTCGAAAATTCTGTTCACAACATTGACTAGGAATCTTGGCTACATTATTTCTAACAACATGTCTATTAACAACTTCATCAATCACATCTGTCGCTCTGCCTACACTGTCATTCGTCAGATCAGCTCAATCCGTCATTACTTAACAGTTAGTGCAACAAAAACTCTAGTCTGTGCTCTTGTTCTAGCTCGTATGGATTACTGCAATTCTCTTCTGTCAGGTGCGCCAAAACAATGCATTGAAAAACTACAGAAAGTTCAAAATTCAGCTGCCAGACTGGTGCTCAAGGCAAAATAACATGACCATGTTACTCCACTTCTTCACTCACTTCATTGGCCGCCTATACAAGCCCGTATTGATTACAAACTGGCCGTTCTCTGTCACAACTTCTTTTCGGACTCATGCCCATCGTATCTTACTGAACTTTTGTCGGTCTACTCACCCACTCGCCAGCTACGATCTTCTGCAGACACACGCGTTCTCTCTGTTCCTACGACACGCACCAAAACATTTGGGGAAAGGTCGTTCTCTTTTTGTGCAGCCAAACAATGGAATTCTCTACCATTACACATACGTAGTATTCAAACAACCAAGTCCTTCAAGACTGCACTTAAGACACATCTTTTCAACATTTATTTTCAAAATTAATGAAACAACATTTCTTGTAAATGATTAACGTAGCTTATGTATAATGTACTGTAATTTTTGTGTTTGTTATGATATGAAAGTTAATCTAATATTTATAGGTATGTTATTTCTTTCATGTAAAGCGTTGTGAGCCCAGTTCCTTACAGGGATACAGCGCTATATAAATAATCAATTTATTTATTATTATTTAGATTGCTTTCAATAAAGAATGTAATTTTTTTGTTGAGGAAATGAATATACTTTTTTGCTGGAGTTATTTTTTTTTAATAGGTATTCGTATACATTCGTTTTTTCTGTCACTCCAATCTTGTCCCGTGCGTGTTCCACCATGAGAGCTTCAGTGTCGACTGAAACTTTACAAAATAAACCACCTGAGGCTGTGTCCAAATATCTTAGTTCTTCATATATAAGCTATATAAATTATAATCATAGAAACAATTGGGGCAGGAGGGGTTGGGAGAAATGGTAACAGGTTCCAGTTAGAAAAACGGAATGTTTATAAAAGCTATAACTGATATGTTTTTATAGACAAAATGATTTTTAAATAATTAATAAAAAGTAAATTTTGTTATTTAAGGGACACAAATGATTTCAGAGAAGGTATTTTTTCACTAAGGAATTGGATCACACAGGGTCGGAAACCCTGAGATCCAATCATGGGATCGCAATGAGAAAACAGTTGTGCAGTTATGACAAAATCATCGAAAATAATTTTCTTTAACTTATTTAATTAATGGATTTACATTAACTTTATTTTTTAATTGTTATGATAACTAAGATAATTTTTTTTTAAATAATCCCCATCTTGATAGACCAGGAAAAATTAAGCCACAACCAGATTTTTGTACATGAAGCGAACAAATTGTGGGTGAGACTCCAGCGAGGTTTATAGATAAGTAGAAGGATAACATGCAAATAGGGTATGTATGAGCCTGACAAGATGTCACAAAACAGCGAACGTTTCGGAAAAGAGCCTTCTTCAACGAACAAATAGAACAAATACAAATGAAACTAATAAATGAAATTATTATTAAACTTAGCTGCATGCAGTAAAATCCAGAGCAAAAGAGAGCAATAAGAGGAAGAGGGAAGTAAGAGATTATATAGCAAAAGAGAGAGTGGGCGTGGCGATTCATTAGCATGTAGTCAGAAATCTGAATTAGTAGATGGGGTCTTCCAACAAATCGTGGCATCCCTACCTACATATATTAAGGACACCAACCACGATTTAAGGGGCCGTCCATAAAGTACGTCACGCTCCAGAGAGGGGGAGGGGAGTAAGAATGTGTGACCATTTGTGACAGGGGGGAGGGGGTCGGCCATGTGTGACGTCAGGGTGTTTTATATTAAATTTTAATTATTTTGTTAATTAAAAAAATTATTTTTGTTCGAAAGTCGAAAGTGTGACGTACTTTGGGGGGGGGGTCGGAGATTTGTGACAGTTTGTGACAGGAGGAGGGGGGGATTAAAATGGTCAAATATAGTGTGACGTACTTTATGGACGGCCCCTAATGACATTCGACTTCCTACTCTTCTTAAACTGGGTAGGAGCATAAATTCCGATGGTTATGAGTGGAGAACTTGTTTTTTTCAAAGGAAGGCTCTGTAGTATGTTATAATTTCGCTGCCACAATACCACCAGCGCAGTTCAACCGACACCTGGTTAACCAAGTTAAGGCAGAAATTATATTTTTAAATCTCTGATAGTTTTAAAATACAGACTGTAAAAGTAGTTGAAGTTTTAATATAATCGAATTGTGTGAAATTTAAGTTGTGTGGTTTGAAGCTGAGTTTACTAGTTTAGACTAAACAATGCAGTGCATTTATATGTACTAAATTCTCGTTAATTGGTGTGTTAATCATTTTCAATTGTTAGTTTTACAATAGAGCGTAGGCCGATGTGATAACAAAAAACTCTTCCTATTAAAAGGAAATAAGGATTTCCCGTTATCTGCGATCAACTGGTTGTGAATTTAATAAATTGCGGAAAATGTATTTATATTATTATTATTATACTGACTTCATCTTTTAGGATAAGAATGGTTATTTTACGTATACAAAAGACCGACTTAAGTTTAATACTATTTTTACTGTAGCTTAGTACTATTATTTTTACAAAAAGTATTGCAAAATCACATCTTCAAACAAAAAAAAGGGGGAAAAAGGAAAATCTACCACAAAACTTCGCGATTAGAGCGATAACATTAGCGAAGGCAACCGCCGCCATTTCCGGAAGTCGACTAAAGCTTCTCTCACTAAATGAAGAATTTCTAATCTCTATTATCTCATTACTAAAAAAGAGTGCCATAGAGGCGCACATTACCGCGCTTTGGGATTAGAGAGAAGGCGCGCAATACCGTGTTTTGGGGCATTAAACGTTAAGCAAACCGGCAATAGACAAAATCCCAAATTCAAAGGCGACATAGACACATAACCACATCTTCGTTCGTCCGTCGATACGACGAGGACCACTCTAGTCATCCGAGGGTTGTCTGTGCGTGCGCAGATGGCTGATTAGGCCGATCCTTGCACGGAAGGTTCGGGAACAGAAGGGACAAGGGACGAGTGCGACATCTCCTGGAGGGTTGACAGCATGGGCCTTTCGGGCTTGCCTCTTCTTTTCTGCGGCGGTGATCCGGTTTGCCTCGCATGACCTGGCACCTTCGTGGATGGAAGAGCGCCAGGTGGATCGGTCCATTGCAGCTCGTTCCCACGTGTCTGGATTGATGGCAAACGCTTTCATTGAGGCTTTCAGTGTGTCTTTGAAGCGTTTCTTTTGCCCACCGTGGGACCGCTGGCCATACTGGAGCTCACCATAGAAGATTCTCTTTGGCAGTCTCTCGTCTGGCATTCGGACAACGTGCCCTGCCCAGCGAAGCTGGGTCTGCATCAGGAGGGTGAAGATGCTGTGGAGACCTGCCCTGGTCAGTACCACTGTGTCTGGAATTTTGTTCTGCCACTTTATGCCGAGAATCTTCCTGAGGCTTGTTATATGAAAGTGGTTAAGCTTTTTTGCATGGCGCTGATAAACAGTCCAAGTTTCACAAGCATATAGCAGTGTGGGGAGCACCACTGCCCTGTACACTTTCAGCTTGGTCTGGATGGTAATGCCTCTTCTGTTCCAGACATTAGGGTACAACCTGCCGAAAGTGGAGCTGGCTCTAGCAATTCTGACGTTCACTTCGTCATCGATGGTGACATTTTGAGACAGTGTGCTGCCTAGGTATGTGAACCGGTGCACTGTGTTGAGTCTCTGGCCGTTGACAGTGATGTTGGGCTCTACGTAGGGCCTTCCAGGCGCGGGCTGATGGAGGACCTCAGTCTTCTTAGTGTTGATTGTTAGACCAAAGTTTGTGCAGGCGCTGGAGAACAGGTTTACACTGCGTTGCATGTCGGCTTCTGAGACAGCGTTGAGGGCACAGTCATCAGCGAACAGCAGGTCTCTGATGATGTCTGTCATAACCTTGGTTTTTGCCTGGAGCCTCCGAAGGTTGAACAGCTTGCCATCTGTGCGGTACTTCAGGTTGACACCAACATCCTCGTCTCTGAAGGCCTCTGTCAGCATGGCGGAAAACATGAGGCTAAACAGTGTTGGTGCCAGGACGCAGCCCTGCTTGACCCCGTTTGTGACTGGGAAAGGATCAGAAAACTCCCCGCTGTCCTGGACTCTGGCCTGCATGCCCTCGTGGAATTGTTGCACCAAGATGATGAATTTCCTTGGGCAACCGTACTTGGCCACATATACAGACACTTACACACACGAAAAAAACGACACTAAGGGCCCCAGGGCCTATTCTGTGCAAGACATAAAGTTCAAAACACCTGTTAAATATGGATAATAATGGATGCATTTATCATTCTTTTTCAAGCTCGTTAATAAATGAATGGGGAATAAATTCTTAAAAGTTTATGAAAAAATGCATTTTTGGGCCCCGAAAGAATGGTCATTAGGTGTTTATTGTCTTGCAGTATTTTAATAATGGCTGTCAAGTTTTTATATATACCAAGTTTAGTTAAGATTAATCAAGTAACATAGTAGCTAACGCATACAATAATTTTTATATAGCTCATATAAGCAAGACATTACATTAAGGGCCCGGCGCCCCATGAGTGTTAAATTTAGAAAAAAAAAGTAGCCAGTTACCATCCCGGGAGCATACTAACTAGTCTCGAAAAGTTTCATGACGATCGGGTGAATTGTTTAGTCAGCTATAAATGACATGCACACACACACACACACAGACATACTTTGATTTGTTTGTGTATAGATAAATTAATAATTTAAAAGTTTCCAAAAGAAGAAACGATATTGAGGGCCCCTGTACCAAAATGAGTGATAATTTATTATTTTTATTGCCATTGTACTCAAGCTATATTTCTTAAAATCTTGTAAAATTGAATGAGGAATACAGTTATTAACGTTCAGTAGACAGTTGGGGCCTCCAGCTCCGAGGGAAGGGACGTTAGGAGTTCAGTGCCCTTACGTATTTTAATATGGGATACCAAGTTTTTTAATACGAAGTTTGGTTAAGATCCATTCATTTACTTAGTAGCTAACGTATAAACTAAATGTTATATAGCTCATATAAACAAATAAAATGACAATAAGGGCCTTAAGGTCCATTCTGTGCAAGACATAAAGTTCAAAACACCTGTTCGTTTCAATATGGATAATAATGGATGCATTTATCGTTATTTTTCAAGATCGGTAATAAATGAATGGGGAATAAATTCTTAAAAGTTTAAGAAAAAAGGCATTTTGGGCCCCCCAGGCCCGAAGGAATGGTCATTAGGAGTTTATTGCCATATAGTATATTAATATTGGCTGTCAAGTTTTTATATACAAAATTTAGTTAAGATTAATCAAGTAACACAGTAGCTAACGCATACACTAATTTTTAAATATCTTATATAAGCAAAAAAGGACATTATGCAAGACATTACATTATGGGCCCCCGGCGCGCCATGATTGTTAAATTTAGAGAAAAAAAAAGTAGCCAGTTACCATCCCGGGAGCATACTCAACAGTCTCGAAAGTTGCATGACGATCAGGTGAATGGTTTAGTGAGCTATAAAGGACATGCACACGTACAGGCATACTTTGATTTTTATATATAACGATTCATAAAAGCTCCGGCAAATCCGGAATCCGGCCATTTTAACAAATCTGACTCTGGCTCTGGCCGGATTTCACTTCATAAATCCAGCAACATCCAGCAGGTCCGGCCGGATTTCAAAATTTTGAATCTGGTACATCCCTACTTTTAAGTGGAAATTTTATATTTTAATACAGATAAATAGTGAAGTGTATTTTAAGTATTTAATTAAATATTTTAATTAGGTGTTAATTTTAAAAAATATTTCGAAAGTGTGACGTACTTTAGGGGGTTTTTTTGGGGGGGGCGTCCGCGATATAATAATAATAATAATAATAAATTGATTATTTATATAGCGCTGTATCCCCAGTAAGGAACTGGGCTCACAGCGCTTTACATGAAAGAAATAACATACTTATAAGTATTAAATTAACTTTCATATCACAACAAACACAAAAAATTACAATACATTATACATAAGCTACGTTAATCATTTACAAGAAATGTTGTTTCATCAATTTTAAAAATAAATTTTGAAAAGATGTGTCTTAAGTGCAGTCTTGAAGGACTTGGTTGTTTGAATACTACGTATGTGTAATGGTAGAGAATTCCATTGTTTGGCTGCACAAAAAGAGAACGACCTTTCACCAAATGTTTTGGTGCGTGTCGTAGGAACAGAGAGAACGCGTGTGTCTGCAGAAGATCTTAGCTTGCGAGTGGGTGAGTAGACCGACAAAAGTTCAGTAAGATACGATGGGCATGAGTCCGAAAAGAAATTGTGACAGAGAACGGCCAGTTTGTAATCAATACGGGCTTGTATAGGCAGCCAATGAAGTGAGCGAAGAAGTGGAGTAACATGGTCATGTTTTTTTTGCCTTGAGCACCAGTCTGGCAGCTGAATTTTGAACTTTCTGTAGTTTCTTTCAATGCATTGTTTTGGCACACCTGACAGAAGAGAATTGCAGTAATCCATACGAGCCAGTACAAGAGCACAGACTAGTGTTTTTGTGGCACTAACTGTTAAGTAATGACGGATTGAGCTGATATGACGAATGGCAGTGTAGGCAGAGCGACAGATGTGATTGATGAAGTTGTTAATAGACATGTTGTCAGAAATAATGTAGCCAAGATTCCTAGTCGATGTTGTGAACAGAATATCCGAACTGGCTACGTGAATTGACTTCGGAAGAGACAAAGTACTGCGTGATTTATTGTTGCAAAATAGAAGTGCTTCAGTCTTGTCATCATTCAGCTTGAGTTTGCTTAACGTCATCCAAGACTTCACTTCACCAATGCACTCCTGTAACAATTGGACACCGGAGTCCATATTAGAGGGATCAGTGTGAGTATATAGTTGAGTATCATCTGCAAATGATTGGCTTTTAACTGAATGCTTTTCAAGCAGTAGAAGTAGCGGTCTTGTATACAGTACAAAAAGTACCGGACCCAAAACAGAGCCCTGAGGCACACCATAAAGCAAGTCAGCTTTGTGAGAGATACAGCCATCTACTGATACTACCTGTGATCTGTTAGATAAGTATGATTGAAACCAAGCCAGAACTTAGCCAGAAATTCCAAAATAATTTTGCAGGGTTTTCAGCAGTATTTGATGGTCGACAGTGTCAAAGGCTGCACTAAGATCTAAGAGATATTTGTGACAGTTTGTGATAGTGTGGAGGGGAGGGGTCAAAAATTGTCAAAAATAGCGTGACGTACTTTATGGACGGCCCCTATGCAGGATTTCATTCAAGGTCTAGTTCAATGAAAATAAAGGGCATGCATACCATCACGTGACAATTCCGGTGAGAGGACGACCCCACCCCTAATGATGCTTCAACAATGAAATCAATTAGAGGTTTAATCAAATTGTTGTCTTTGCTGATTATGTTCGTTCTGAAAGGTTAAATAAGTAACACACGCTAAGACAAACACACACACATACATTAGTAATCAGTACACATCATAATTTTAGATTAACTTAATTATTTCTTGTAAATTAGAGAAACAAACGGGTATTAAATATTGGATATGAATAATTCCCCATGAGAAATTTCATATTGACAAAAATTCTTAGACACATTAAAATAATGCACTATGAGTTAGTACAATTGTACTATCCTCATCCCCTTTTAATAAGCCAACTTTCACATATTTGACGCATCTGAACCATGACAATTTTTATGACACGCACACACTTGTACATCAATGCTTTATGACATCAAAATGTAAATTTCTATTTAACAAACGAAATTAATATTAACCAATCGTTTGTGTTGTTTTCTTAGAAATCTCAGTAACGCAGTATATCTCTGACATAAATAGTCATCGTAGTAGCACTCGTTACTAGATAATCATTTGTTTGGTTTGATAATAGAGCTGAAAAAAATATTTTGTAAGGCAACATCCTTTCATGGGCTAACTACTTTCATTGTTTTAAAAAATAACAGATTTTTATTTGTGGACTAATATTTGTTTAATTTTAATTCACAAACTATGGAATAACAGATTATTTAAAAAACGAGGACCGATTTTTAGCAAAATTTAAACAGACTTTTCGAAACAAAGGCTTTAATTTGCTTTTTAAACTAATAACAGTGCCATTTTTCCATCGTAACGCACCGTACTGCTTTCCTGCACCTTTTTTGCACATACTTATTTTTATAACTGCCTTGAATGCTTTTTCCCGTTGCGTTCCAATACCTTTTTTTCATGCTTTCCTGTTCCATTTTTTAAAATCCCTTATATTAACTTCACCGCCGTCTCTGTCTCTCTGTCGTGATCTCTGTCTCTCTGTCTTGGGGGGGAAAAACAAAATTCAAAAATGACCCACTTCCCGTGAGGCCATTGAGCTGACATTTAGCACACGGACCAGGGTCACATAACAATGCATCGTATCAAAATTTCAGATCGATCGAACGTACAGTTATTAAATTAATGCATTTTTATTTTATCTATATAAACTATATGTAGCGGTCGCTATTGATTACATTTTACGGGTCAATTGACTTCACACCAGCCATCGTTGAACACATCTCGTGTTTTAACCAGGTGTACCGGCGTGCTTTTGTTTACATTTTACGTGTCACGCTGAGCTCGGTCCAGCGATCGGTGACCAGATCTTTCCCCTCTCCCACCCGCCCCCCTAGGGGTTATAAAGCAAAGGAAAGTTAAGACGGATTAGTCTGTAAATGTTTGTCGCGTTTGAAAATAATCAATACTTTTAGTTATGTCTCATATATAAGGGATTTATAGTCAAAAACTTTCTTTTTACGGGTTTGTTTTATTTCTTCTTTTTTTATATTATAAAGCACTGAATAACACACAAATCTAAGAGTTACATGGTTTTTCCTATTTGATTTGGATTTTCATAACACTGTAGCTGGAAATTACTGGAAAAATAGATATCTAAAACGGCTTGGTCCTGTATTTGACAGTTGTTTTAATTCGAACTAACCTGCCATTACATGGTACCCCGAAGTTAATTTCTTAGAGCCATTGGGCTGATGACGACGAGGATAAACACAATCAAAACAAAGCAGTTGGCTATGTGATCTAGTACAATGTCATTATCATCAACCCGAGTTTGTTAGTGTGTCACATTAATGATCTGGATACCTTCCATTGCTGGGATAGGAAGTCATACTGTTTGTTATAATAACATAACTATAGGTGGCTTGTCTATGCCGGTAAATACCAAACATTTTAGCCATGTAACTTCCCTTTGATAGTTTTTTTTAAATCCTCTACTTTTTAAACAGAGGTGGCCAGTGAGAGCCTTTTTAAACAGGGGTGGCCAGTGAGAGCCTTTTAAAAAATATAATTAAAATTTAAGAGTTACATTGAAGCAGTGGAAAATTCCTTTTGTGATTTTTTTAATATTATTATTTTTAATCGAATTTAATTATTTAAATATTTCAATTTTAAACCCTAAACGTACGTTGAAGAAATACTCGTTACTGGTTTCCAGTTACTGCTCAAAGAGGCAAGGTGTGTAACTTTAGTGTGGGTTACAATAATTCAGTGGAATTTTTATCATCTATCGATAAAGTTTGGAATTAGTGGGATATAATATTGAAATTAATCGATATTAGTCCCCATAAGAATAACGTTGTTTAGCAGGAGCAATATTCGAAGCGATGGCATAACTTGCCTCAGTTAAAATGACACCTTTAATGCTGAAAACATAAAGTAATGTCTTGAGCTGACAAATTCCAGATTTTAACTCAGCAAGCTTGGTTTTTCCTAATTTCAATGGCAGTGGATACTGCGATACATACTCTTCATGACATTTTTCATAGCGTTTTATCTATTTGCTACAAATTTAATTTTCTAGCGGTGTTTGGAAGATGAGGCAAATTTGCGTACTGGCTTGATATGTAAATCCAAAGCCTTCCTCCCATTCTGTTAGAAAACTTCTATTTTCTTTTTTATAGTTTTTTTTTCATCTTAACGTATTTTATTTAAAATTTTAAATAACTAACTACTAACTTTAGTATTGTCAATACTCCGAAATGAGGATTTTTAACGAAACCTGTTTACATCACCAACCATTCAGAAAACAATCGCTCCCTTCTACGTTTAAAATTTAAAGCAAGCCTTAATTATATTAACACATTTGTTTCTATCAAGATTTTAAAAAGAATTGTTCATTTTGTATTTTATATATTTCAAACGAAAATGTTAAATTTCTTAAATTGTTCGAGAGCCACAATTATATCACAAAAGAGCCGCATGAGGCTCGCGAGCCGCATTTTGGTCATCGTTGTTTTAAAAGCTCCTGTAGGGGCCATAATTTCTCATTTCCAATTTTATGCATGTGGTTATTAGGTTATATTTTTGGCATTATGGCATTTAGGGGTATGCTGAGTGAGTTTTCTTTATACATTCTTTGGGGGAAAAAAATTTGTGTTAACTGTTTAGGTGAAGTGGCACTTTGTATAATGCGCTCCGCGCTTATTTCTTCCTGTTTAAACGATTCCAGAGGATTACGTTTCCATGGCTACCCTGATATAAATACGGAAAAGCGCTGTTTTTTAATGACCGCCGTTTTTTGACTGGTTGTGTTTAGGCTGACGTATTGTCTGCCAGTGCTTCCTGCATATGAATAGTTAATAGAGCTGCATGTATCTTATCTTATCTGTTTACAGACGCTCCTTCTAAACAGAAGATTATTGCGTCCTACGCTTATCTATGGTTTGTGTTTAGTCCTGCATTTTTATTAGAGATTTAAATGTTGATAAAGTGTTGGTTTTCCTGGAATCTTCAGGCAACCCATTCCACGCCTGAATTCCGGACGGGAAGAAGGAAAACTTGTATGTGTTTGTTCTTGCATACGGAATAAGAAAGGTGTTTTATCCTTATGTCTATCTGAGGGTTGTATTAAGTTATCTTTGTGTTGTATTTCTAAATTAGAATTAATTGCTTTATGTATGATTACTACTTTGCTCTTGGTTCTTCTATCCTATGTATGAGAATTAGTGCCGAGTTCAAGAATAAAATGACGTTTAAAACTTCAACAAGTGGCTTGATTCAAATGTTTTCAAGTGAACATAGCACCAGTGGCGTAGCGAGGGGGGCAGGGGGGGGACATATGTCCCCGGGCGCCACGTTAGGGGGCGCCAAAATGAGTATTAAAACTCATTACTTAATTTTATTTTGATGTATTTTTAAACTAATGCATCCCAAAAAATGCCAAATACTTTAGCAAGATTAGATTTTGCAGCTCCGAAATATCTTCCTTACAAACCAGTTGGCAAGCATGATTTTGGCGCCCCCATTGAGCGTTAAGGAGCGCCATTCTACTCATAAACAAATGACACATCCACAATGTAGGATTGCTGCTGGCGTTTTTAAAAAAAAACCTGTGAGTTGCTGCGAGTGAGACTAGGGGAGCAGTAAGATGCAAAGGCGATTATATTAATAGAACAGACAGAGACGACACTAAAAGCAACAAAAATGACCAAGACAAGAAAAAGGAGTGGCTTAAAGCAGTAGTTCTCAACCTGTGGTCCGCGGAGCACTAGTGTTCCGCGAAGATGTGCCTGATTGTCCGCGAGCAAAGCATGAAATTTACGCAGAAAGACTAGCAAGTAAAAAAATTAATGCAGACTTAAAATATATTTTTGATTTGGCCTAAATAGTTTTTTAATTTTATCAAGGCTCGTCCATTAAATTCTCGTCTCTTTGATTTCTTATGTTCGGATATGAATCTTGAACATTTTCAGTTACTGATGTATACTGAAATTCGCTGGTTATCAGACTGATTGAATTACGTGATGACGTAAGAGAGTTTCTTGTAGAAAAAACTCAAAGCTTGTTGATCATTAGAACCATAGCTTATATGTTGCTGTTCTGGCTTATTTGGCTGGAATTTTTGAAGAACTTAATTCAACTCGGCAAGGAAAGCAGACACATTTAATTACTCTCAGTGACAAAGTGTCTGCTTTTACCAAAAATCTTGATCTTTGGAAAAGAAGATTATTTCAAGGTAACTTTGAGATGTTGGATCAATTGTACGAAACCACCGAGAAACCAGAAAATGCTAAAATAAATAAACAACTGTTGATAAATTTGATTTCTGGTCACAGTCAATCAATGCAGAACCAACTTAAAATCTAATTTTGTGATTTTTAACGCTCGGTCGTTTTTCATTGGTTTCCAGTCCTAATCTTGCACACATTGACTCATCAAATAAATTTACCAACATCGTAATTAAACCAATTCATTGAACTGACTAGCGATACCAATTTGAATATGTTGCATCAGAAAGTGGGCTTAATGAGATTTTGGAGTACTCCGAACTGTCTCAGATAGCTTTTTAAAATACTTTTACCCTTTGTAACTTTGTGAAAGTGGATTTTCTGCATTGCTTACAATAAAAACAAAACATCGTTGGTACTAAATAAACTAATATGGCAGTCTTTTTAATACAAACTACTGTTTATGACTTAATTTTTTTTATAGTTAGCAAGTAGAATTAAATAAGAAGATTTTGGGACTAATATAAATGACATTTATTCGTTACAAAAGAAAGCCATTACAATATTGTTTTAGGAGCACGCAAATCGTAGCATATTAGTATAGTTTTACTAACTTACATGTATATTACTTATAGCTAGCTATGTACACAGTATAATTATATTTAACTTTCCAGCACGGCAGTAGCACAATTTTTAGTATTGGTCCGTAGTGGACACACATTTTTCAAGTGGTCCTTGAATCTCAAAAGGTTGAGAACCACTTGCTTACAGAATGGTTAATTTGCGTCCTGTTGCAGCATGCTGTGATTCTTTTTAAAAAGAAAAATCTTACTTCACCAATCCCACTGTGGAGGGAATAAAGTGGGGGAGAGGAGGGAAGGTCTCTCCTCTCACGGGCTTGTGTCTGTATGTCAAAGCAAGTTGGATTCCTTTCTTTTGAAACAGCAGACACCGCCTCTCTTTCCTGTCTCTCTGTGATCAAATTTGTTGCTCAGTATGATTCATTGTTTAAAAAAAACACCTAAAACATGCCCAAGAAAATCAAGGTTTAGTATCTTATTTTATCAACGGAAATCCAAGATGAATTTATCCACCTACTTACATCGACTGTACGGAATCAGCTGTTGAGTGAAATCAGAAAAAAACAAGTAGTTCGGTATCTTACTTGACTCAACATTCGATCTAGGACACCGGGAACAGCTTTCTCAAGTCATCAGATTTGTGGATGGGGATTTTCAAACTCAAAAAGTAGCCATCAAAGAATCATTTTTAGGTTTTGTACAGATACATTCCAAAGACGCAGCAAACATTGAAAGAATTATCGTAGAGAAACTGGAATCTAATAGCATATCACTAGCAGACTGTCGGTCACAATGTTATGACTATGCTGCTGCAATGACTGGGCATATATCCGGCCTTCAACGGCGAATATGTGCCAGAAATCACAGAGCATTGTTCATTAACTTTGACAACCACAGCTTAAACTTACCAAGAGTACACTCAACTAAACCGTATACAGCTGTTATCACGTTTTTTGGAACAGTTGAAAGTATTAATTTTGTTTTCTCTCGTTCAACAACTCGTTGGGAAGAATTAAAAAGAGTTGTGCTAATCACAATGAAGAGGGATCTGAAACACGTTGGAGTGCACGATCAGAAGCTGTTAAAGCTATTTATAAGGACTAGATGAAATGGTAGGGCTGTTGTAAAAATTATCAGAACATACAGATATGACGCCTGACACCAGAAGTGATGCAGAATTTTTGCAGGCGGGTATATTAAACTTTAATTCCTAGTTTTGTTAAATTTCTGGAACATCATACTTGGGAAAATTGATCGTGTCCAGAAACGGTTGCAGAATCCTACTGTGAATTTCAAGGAAGCAGCATCTGATCTTGAATCGCTTGAGAAAGAAATTGCCAACATTCTTGATAATTTGAGCCAGGTTGCGCTAGCTATGGAAAGGAAGACGCACAACTTGGGGAATCGAGGTTGACAGAATGATTAGACGACATCGGAGGATGCCTGGAGAATTAACAAGAGATGCAGGTTTTTCTGCAGAAGAAGAAATTGCACGTGATATGAACAGCGTAATTGATAAACTCCAACAAGAGATATCAATACGGTTTTTACGTTAAAAAAATCTAAACAACAAATTTGGATTTTACTAGACGTCAAAACTCTTCTTGCTGAGACAAAAGTCGATACACTTCGTTAAGATTGCTTAGATTTTGCTAATTTATACGACACTGACGTCAATGGTCACGAATTGTGCACAGAAATCAGAGACTGAAAAATGCTACTCAGTACCTGGACTGAAGTTCTATCGGAAACTCATTTGGATCTTCTTGGTTTTATTGTTTCATATGGATATGGCGTATTTCCGAATCTTCGCATTTCACTTCAAATACTTCTAACAATTGCTGTTTCAACTGAAAGCTGTGAGCGGTCCTTCAGCAAACTGAAGCTTATTTTGTCTTATTTACGTGCTTCAATGGGACAAGATCGTCTGAATGATCTTGCACTCCTTAGCATCGAAAGAAAGACACTTAAGAATATTAATTTTGACAACGTGATTTAGGAGTTTGTGACATTCAAATCAAGGAGAATAATTTTTTTTTGTAGACTATGTCTAATTGTATAAATAGTAGAGGTTTTTTTTCTTCAAATAAATTGTTTACAATCGTATAGAGAATTATTAGTCTGTATTATATTTCATTTAAATACCAGAAGCTTCGAAAATGAACCATATAAATTATTATAAACCGTAAAATTTCAAATTTTTGTTGGGGGCTCATTGAGCCCCCATAATCTTTCGGTCAGACAAGGGCGCCGATTTTGTGTCATGTCCCCGGGCGCACATGACCCTAGCTACGCCACTGCATAGCACCAAGACATTATAATAGAACTATTGAAATAATGTATAAAATTTTGAAAATAAAATAATTTTTTTAGCTTTAATAAAAGACTTATTACTGGTAAAAATGGGTTTCACGTTAAGTTCATTGATATGGGATGTCATGTAGACCAGAAATGACAACTTTGACGGCTAAGTAGGATCTGACAGCTGTGGATCACCTCTATATTTTCCAGTGAGAAACACGTCTATGTATTTGTGAGCTTGTAAAAATGAAATAGGACTGAAGCACGGCTAACTGCTGTGTGATGAGACATGTCACGAAATTAATCAATTTTTTTTTCATGAAGAGACTGAAACTGACTGGGATTGAGTGCATGTCCCCGAATAAAGTTCATATCAGAAATGACTAGTTCAATTAGTCAAGAAATATCCGAGTCTTCTCCTCAGAGTGCATGCCCATGTAAAATTCAATGTTTGAATAGAACGGCCTTGATTATTAACCGCTTCTTATGAACTCTGATGTGCTCCACGAGATCACTCTCACTCCAGAGCCGTGGGTCGTATTTTGTGACCTGTGCTCTAGAATCTAGTATAGTAATTCTTGTTAGATTAAGACTAATCAATTTACCTATATAATTAGTTATTGTGTTTTTTTCATATTATAGTTTACTTTATTTAAAGGTTTCTTAAGTAATTTATTTTATTTTAGAATATCCCTTTGGGAGTTTCAAATATTAAGGCAGCCAACACAGTCCTAGAGCGCGATATGGGGGGGGGGTGACTATTATTAATTACACAATTTTATCGCATTTGTACAATTTATCAACTTTGTATTTGACAAATTAAAGGATAGTAGAATGCATAAACGGCTGTTAGCATTAGAATTTAGAAACAAATCTGAGGATTCGTTGCTCTTGGAAAACATTCTCGACTAGCTCATACCGAGCCTCAGTTCATGTGTACCCTAATAGTATTATTTGATTCTACAGTTCCTTTTTAATACCTTTTGAAAGGGAAATGAAATATGGTTCTCTACCCCAAAAGGGGTGAATGTGATGAGTTTTATTCCTTATCGTAGTTTAATATGGGCCATCATAAGATTATCCATAACAATTTGCATGCCTGAAATTATAATTAATCAGGATTGGATACGGGGTACAGTTTGCCTTGGTGAGTGTGAATGACGTGGAGGTAGGACTCCTGAAACTCTACATATGTTCTCACTCATAGACACTGCAAGTGTTCAATAGTTTTATTTGAGCCGTGCACTCATAAAACTGTAGCAACAGGATAGAAATATGAAGCGCTCAATCCTATATAATAAAAGGCTATGTTCCGTGCGGTCATCGATAGCGATTGCTTTCTCAAACACATTTGACTCCTACAGCGGACGTTCAAAACTAGTTATTTTTGGTGCAGTATTTCTTCCAAGACTTTATTTTGAGTTATGCGCGTTGGGATTTATAGTCAAAAGCTCTGTTTTTACGAGTTATTTATTTTAACTATAATGAATAGTATTTTTGACTTGAATGCACATGTATTCGAGACGGCTGTTGCATGGGAGTTACAACATGCCTCCGAACGGTGGCGGAACGTCCCTTGACTGGCTTTGTTGCTCGTATTGACATAATCTTATAAACTAATTAAACCAATGTTATGTAAAAAAAAAGCATATAAAAACAAAAACAAAAGAAAAGAAAATAAAGTATGTATTACTCTTCATTTCCGCTTTAAAAAACTTACTTTTATCAGCTTATTTGAAGGGGAAAAAAAAGCAACAAATTTTTTTAGTTCATTTTTAACCAAAAAAATGTTCTGAAATTTATTTTTTTAACATAAGAGATTTCATTTGGAATTTCCCATATCTCAATAAAGTGGATTTATCATTTTTGTTTAATGTTATTCAGTGTAGTAACAGTAGAATGGGAAAACTATGGGTGGGTGGGGAGACAATACTTAAATTCTGCCACCCCAGGACGCCATAAACTCATTATGACTAGGACGCAACTGGTGTAGTTTTCGGGGCGACTGTTGTGTTTGCCGCCGTCATGTTCTCGTGAGCGGCCAGTCCGTCCAGTATCATGTTGATCTCAAGGTCATGAACGGTCACGTTGAAGGTCAGCTGCTCCACCAGGTGCTTGAGGCCGATGACCTCATAGTACGTGTACATGGACAGGTTGTACCTGAGGTCCATGACCTCCGACCTCAGCTCCCGATTCTCCCGCTGCAGGTCAGCGATGGTGTTGTCGTGGACGATGATGTACTTGACCAGGTCTGCGATGTTAGGCTCGGTTGCGTCCACCCTGATGGACGTGCTCAGGTAAACAGAGTGCTTCTCCTGGTTGAGCGCGAACAGCTCGCACGTGTACACTCCAGCCTGGTCCGCGACGGGGCTGTCCCAGGTCAGCTGGAGGTAAGCTTGTTCTCCGGAGACTGGGGACGATGCACCGCTACCCTCCACTTTGACGCGTCCATTGTAGTAGCCTTCGACCACCGCGCCGTCAAAGGGCGTGACGCTTGCAACGGTTTCCTTACGGCCATATAGCTCCTTGCTGATGATGATGGAAGTCACGTGAAAGACGTCGGCGCGATCGGATAGACTATACGGTTGTAGACCTAATTGACCTGATGGACCTGCAGATGTGGTTTCAGGCGTTGTGTAGGGTGGTGGAGTTGTAGTTGCAATTGTAGAGGTTGTTATTTCTGTCCATGATAACGATGTTTGGGTTGAATAATTAAACCATTCGCCTTGTCTGTTGTGCAGCGAATTGCCATTCTGTGATACAGAGCAACGTAGTTGAAGCTGTTTAGTCAGGATCTGGTGTATCACCATTGGATTGGTTTCAAATTTCAAGACAGAACCTTAGAGAATTCATGTACAATAAAAACACAATGAGGAAAGTCAACGCATTTTTTAGACTTCAAACACTAAATTTAAATTTTAATATAATGGAAACGGCTACAGAAATTATATTTATAGAAATAATTTTAAAAAATATTTTTTTACTATCAATACATTGTGTAAATTTAAATACTGTATTTATCGGCGTATAACATGCACTTTTTCCCCCTGAAAATAGGGAGCAAATGGTGTATGCGTGTTATACGCCGATAAATACGGTAATTTCAATTCGTTGAATATCAATTAGAGTAAGTTACCGCCTCGCGAACGCTATGTCGAAGCGAACACTATTTCATAAAGCGTTCTCTGTAATTTTATTTTCCGTCTAACACGAAAACGAACACCCGTAAGTCGAAAGTAGTTATGTTTTCAATATCATTTGATCGATTCGTTTGCCGGTGTAACAGGCCAGATTAAACCCCTGACCAGAATATACCCGGGTATAATCTGGCCTAGGCCAGAATATACCCCCGGGGTTAAACTGGCCTAGGCCAGAATATACCCCCTCAGGCCAGAATATACCCCTTTGACAACATGGGGATATATAGTAAAAAATTGATGAATGACTTTTTAGACTTTCTCTTCATGTTTTAGCTCTGTCAGAGAAATTAAACTCTTTTCTTAAGTAGCTAATTTGGTTTAAAATAATAGTTAAAATAAAATAATAATTATAAAATATTTTATGATAAATGAAAGGAGCAAGATCTTTTATTTGAAAATGATGATGTCGTTGTCTCGTTTTTAAAATGTGAAATCTTATATAATTTTGACGATTCAAAATCAAGTTACAGTCTATACAAATATATAAGGATTCAGCGTTTTTTCTTTTTTTTCATTTAACATTAATTTAATCAATTACTACAGGATTATCTAAAACAATACTTTAAGATTAGTTATATTTGTTGCTTTTCAAACGCGTGCGAACACTTTGGATTTCTTACCCTTATCTATCTTATCATTTACAGACGCCCCTTCTATACAGAAGATTATTACGTCCTACGCTTATCATTGGTTTATGTCTAGTCTTGCATTTTTATTGAAGTTTTAAATGTTGATAGTGTTGGTTTTAAATATTGATAGCATTGGTTTTAAATGTTGATAGCGTTGGTTTTAAATGTTGATAGTGTTGGTTTTTCTGGCTTCCTCAGGCAACCTTTCCACATTTTGATTCAAGTTGTCATATAGTTGTTATGTGTTGCCAGTGTTCACGTGTTGAATTATTTTTATCTCTGAGGAGGATGTGGTTGTCATGTGGTTGTCCTCTGTTCCTGTCAGAATGTAGCTTATAGCCCTGAACTAACCGCCCCCCCACTTTATCCTTTAATATGCATGTCTCGGTTGTTCAAGATCTCGAGTGTGGCCATAATAAACAAACTTGTCAAAAGTAAGGTTAAGAGTTGTGCTAAGATGCTTTCTTCTTGAAATTTTTAGTGGGTTAAAAGTCCTAATATGCATTTGTTTTGAGACAGGTTGTATCATAATAATGTCTCTTTCTTCACCTGTGCTCTCTTGTTCCTTTTGTTGTAGGCTCCCATTGACAGTACTTTAACAGAATCACCAGGGAACTGATTGGGCGAAGACCCTGTTTATTGCTGTAAACGTTTTGGTTACTGACATTGTAGGTGTTTCTGATTATTTTGTCAGTCGATATATTCTTTAGCTTAACTCATCCCTTGTTCAATGATTCTACCACGAGGTATGGACCAATCCATCAAAGTTCCATGCGATGAATGCGGCAATGATTCTTGATACCATCGTCATCAGCATCCTTCCGTCTCGCTCGCGATGGTGGAAACGAGTTCTGTGCTTCCCAATTATTTGGCCTTTCTGTTAGCTCTTCTGTCTATAGAATCATATTTAATTGTACGTATTTTATGTTTATTGAACTGGTGAAGGCATTAGCCGAAAAGCTTACTGTCGTGTTAGTTTAAAAATAAAGCTCAAATTTATTGTTCTCATTACACAATTTGTTTGTGTATTTTGTACTTTATTTAAAAGCTTTATCACACTCCCATTTTATATGATATATTAATCAAAATAAGTTAATGGTAAAACTGTTCCATATTCCGCAGGCCTGAGGTCAGTAGGTAACTTGGCTTTTCGTCCATACATAATTTCAAAAGGAGTGCACCTGGTTGAGGCATGTACAGATGTGGTATGCACTTGCATATTGTTCAGTGGTGGTGTCTTCTTGCTGGTTTTTGGATTTAGGACAAAACATTTTTGAAAGGCTTTGACATTTTGGTGAACGTCATGCTTCATTCTTTTCCAATAACAACGTTCAAAGATTGTGGCTGTCTTATCTCTGCCAAAATGGCCATCGAAATTTGGGTTCACATGAAACGTCTTCAAGATATTTGGCAGGGAACTTTTATTGAGAACTTTCTTTTCACCATGGTAAAGAATCAATCACTTCTTTTGCTTCAAAAGGCTTTGCAGTTTGTTTAAAGTGTGACTTGTCTTTTTGACCGTTTCTCTGAAGGTTAGTCATGGATCTACTGAGGCTACTTAAATTTCGTTGTGGAGTAGAATTGTAAAAGCTGATCATACAGTTGGTCTTCCATGGTTGACAAAGTTTGCGCTCTAGTCGTTTGGATTTTATTTTATAGTGACCAAAAATGTGTTTTTAAAGTTGCGAAATCCGATTCGTCGTGTCTGTAAAGATTGGCCTAATCCAGCTAGGTTACCTCCTTTCGCAACTTTCTGCTACTCATTTATATTTACGCCTTTCAAAAGAACTACGGCTGTTTTAAAATAAAATAAATTGACGCGACGCGGTCAGAGGTTCTTTTGAATTCAGATTAAACGGAACAGAATCCGTACTTCATAACAATAGATGAATGCATGGACAGCGGACAATCCAACATCGGCGAAATCCAATAAGGATGACCGTACTGTTTTAAGAGTAACACAGGTAAAAATGAATTGTGCTGATTAAAAAAATAATAATTTGCGCTACTGGAACAAGGGTTTCTTTTGAATGTCTTAAGACGCCGCGAAAGCAAACCGAGCTACAGATAAAGATTCGGAAATACGACAAGCAACATTGGGGAAGTCAAACGATGTTTCCCACACTTTTAATCTTGTCCTATTCTTTAAATTATTTTGCATCTCAGCGTATATTCAGATAGATAAAAAAGGGCAATGTGCCATGATATGTTTATTCCCAAAACAAAATGAAGATAGGTATAAACCGTTGTTGCCAGTAACATTTAAAATGTATGAGAGCAACAACAACAAAAACAACAACAACAAACAAACAAACAAACAAACCATTCATGTATAATTTAATTTCAAAAATTTAAAATATTTTTATGGCCATACTCACAATACATGAAACGTAATTATTTGATTAATAAGCGAGGTACACAAAAAAATGTTCGCAAGCGTTTAAAAAGCCACAACTAATAGTCTCTATCACGCTTAAATTATTATTTTTAAAAAAAATTATCAATTCATGTGGTTGCCTGAATTAGTCAACTTTAAAAAAAAATATTTAAAAAAATACATAAAATATATTTAAAAAAACAAAAACAAAACAAAGCTGATTCCACCAATATTTGTGTAGACTGTAAAATTACATAAAGAGTTACCGTCCTCTCAGACAACGTCATAAAGGGAATTGTCTCATTATTATTATTATTATTTTATTGTAAATAAAACATCTTTCCTACTTAATAAATGAGTTTAACTTCTCTAACAAAGCTAAAACTCTAATATAATGTCTAATTAGTCACTCCTTCATTTTTTACTATACATCCTCATGTTGTCAAAGGGGTATATTCTGGCCTGGAGGGGTATATTCTGGCCTAGGCCAGTTTAACCCCCGGGGTATATTCTGGCCTAGGCCAGATTAAACCTGGGTATATTCTGGCCTAGGCCAGATTATACCCGGGTATATTCTGGTCAGGGGTTTAATCTGGCCTGTTACA
>CALYLW010002630.1:0-38339 GCA_944989445.1 Ampullaceana balthica | reverse complement strand
TTCATAAATTATAACAAAAACAACTCTTTAGAGAAAGTTTTAGGTTATCTTCTCTTCTTTCCAGTACAAAGTCTTCTATTCTTCTGTCTCTTTTCTTTTCTCCATTGTCTAAATTCTATAAAGAAAATATTGATTTTAAAATGGTTTTTTAAATTTTTATTTTCTAATTGTTCTCTATTGTTAATAAAAATTTGTTATTTGAAACAAATTCAAGATCAAACAGCAACACTAAAAACCAGGGAAGAAAAAACAAAATCTCTAGGCCCTAGCCTTTATTGAAACAATACTACGAAACGAAACCAGATCACTGCAAGATAGCACGCCGGTATCCGTAGTACCGCGGCAGAAGCATTATATATCGTTAATCCTCCATTTAAAAATAAAATTGCAACTAATCTTTTAAGGCGCGGCCTAACGCTAGCTGACGAGTGCGTCCCGAGAGACTAATTCCGTCCGGATTAACATTATACTATCCTTTAGCGCTATTTCTTTCAATTTCAACGGTTGGTAATTTTCTTTTTCAAAACAAGCTACCCTCAACGTAAACTCTTTATTCCTTAGTTAACTGATAGCACAGACGTTATCGTAATATTCTAAAACTTTGTCTGAACAGCACACCGTACAATAAGTATATTTACTAATTCATAATTAGGCGTTCCCTTTCTTTTTTTATCAATCTTTTATTATACTTTTTTTTTCATTTTCTCTTTTTTTCGCTTTTTTTTTTTCTCTTTTCATTATTCTCTCTTCTTCCCAAAAAAATAAACGCATATCCCCAAATAATAGAATATAAATCAGAAAAGACCGAAAACCAATGACGAAGGTCAATAAAATAGAAATAAATTTTTTTTTTATTATTTTATTTTTTTTTTACTTTTTTTTTTTTTTATTTTTATACACGCAAGAGCGACTAATATAAATACAAAATTTTTTCGTGCTACAAACGCCATTTTATTGATTGCCATTGGGTGAAGTAATTTGGAATAGCAAACAAAAAGCAGACAAGCCTTAAAAATGGTAAGCAAAAAACCTAAATAGCCTATTCCTAAAATCTTTAGTATCAGTTTGACTTAGCAAACAACGCTTCTGCCTTTCAACTCATTTGCTCTGTTAGTTGTCCGCAATCCCGTTACGCTTCTATTTCTCCTCGTTCCGCCCTTCCCCTATCCTCCTTCCCCCCCCTCCCTTCCCCCCATCTTTCTCCCTTCCTTTGCTCAAAAAAAAACGCCGCTCTCTCCCCCCTAATTGGTGTAAAACACGCTCTACTAAACGCTTCTCCATCGTGTAAGCTCTTCCGTGCTTTTCCCTCCCTCCCGGGTCCATCCCTATATCCAAACACGCATCAAAATAAGAAAACCCCTCGATCTCTCCTTTTCCTCCAACGCTCCCCGCTTGTTCGGTGAGCGACATCGGAATGCCTAGCTACCACCGACCACGAAAGAAATAGAAATACACGCATTAATATTTTCTCATATCATTTACATAATCTTCCTCGAACATAATATTAGCTCTCTAAAAGGGGAAAACAAAAAGAATGGGCTGTTAAGCATAACGCTTCTAGCGTATATATTTCTGTACTATACAAAAAAAATAACAATAATCTACGCAAATCTTTCAGTACTTCTATAAGTTCTGGAGAACGCTCTAATGTCATCTCATCCCTATTGCCTCCTCCCCGCGGCCCCCAGTCGCTCTACCGATTCCGCGGGGGTTACATTTTTCAGAAGACACACTTCATTTTTTTATCTATTCTTTTATTTTTTTCTTTTTTTCTCTATTCTTTCTTTTTTCTTCTGGCCAAAAGACGGAAAAACAAATATAAAAAACGCAATTCACCGTCCAATTTATCTCCCCGAGAAATATTGTGATAATACTAATATCTGAGGTGTCCGCAGTCCCAACGCAGACCGAGCCCATTAACAGAGCAAAAGGCGCAATCTATAAACTCTGCATAGTATTACAAACAAAAATAGATATAAAAGAAATGAAATCAAAATAATTACATTTTTACCCAATTCCCCCCTTACTAGAAGCTATCTTTCTACCTTATCAACTCCACCATCTCTCTCCCCAAAAACCGTTTTTAAAATTTTATTAAATTGCATCAACATAAAATATAATTTTTTATAGGAATAAAAAAATGAAAATAAACACAAACACTTCTTATAAGCTAATTTATCATTTAATTAGTATAAAAAAACACACTCTTTTTAAACCTTACACCAAAGCTACCCTCCATAATAGAAAGCTATAATTAACACACTAAACCTAACAAAAAAAAAAATTAATTGACCAAACTCTTTTTATAAAAAAAAAAAACAGTCCTCCATATCTCCCCAACCACATCAAAGGACCTCAAAAAAATAAAGAACGCTATTAAAAAATCGGCACATAAGTTGGTTATATTATCAATTTATTAATTTCAAATTAACCTAAAAATATTTTAAAAACGTCCTAAAAATTCAAAATACCAAGTAAATTACAAATTGTATAATTATCTCTAACACAAAATTTACTTAATCTCTATTTTATCTGTATCTTTTTTTTTTTTTATGCTTTCTTTATTATATATATTTTCGTTGTGTTTTTATTAAATTTTAGATTCAACTATACAATTTTATTTCATCTAACATATTTTAGTTTTTTTTCTATTTCATATGGTATACTCTTTATAACTTATTTTTTTTAATTTTTTATTTCTAATTTCTACAAAAAACAGTTATTTTTTTTTTTTTGTTTATTTATTTAATAGTCTCGCTCGTAAATAACAGAAACCTATCACCTTTTTTTTTTTTATTAGTAATACTTTGTTTTATTTTATATCACAACATTTCCTTTCTCGTTTCAAAAAAAATTTCTTCTCTTTCTTACTAAACAATTCACTATTACTTCTTCAAATAAAGACTTCTTAACAGCAATATTATCTTTTTTTTCTCTTTTTTTTATTCAACAAATTTTCTTTTTTTTTTTTTTTTTTTATTTTTTTTTTGGATTTTTACTTTTTTTACCTTTTTTTTTTTTTTTTTTTTTTTTTTTTTTTTATTTATCCTAGTGATAATTTGTTCTTTTATTTCTTTTTATTTGAATTTTATATTTTTTATGTCGCTCCAACCCCCTTTAAGTAGTAAGAAGCGGAGTTCTGAACACTACTCACTGTCATAACCACATTTATTATTTTAATATTTAAAAATTTTTTTTATATTTTTAGATAAACAAAAAAAAATTTTTATTAACTTTAAAAAATTTTCTTTTTTCTTTATTTTTAATTTTTTAATAAAAATTCTATTTACTATTTTAAAAAAAAATTATATTTACTATTTTTTTATTTTTTTATATAAACAAAAAAAATTTTTTAACAACCATTTTTTTTTTTTAAAAAAAAAATTTTTTTTTAATTAAAGACATAGAAAAAAATTTTAAACAAAATTAATAAAACCATTTTATTATTAAATTAAAAAAAAAATTCCGTATGCAAAACAAACACCCACCTCACCCAACGAACAACCAGAAAAGGCATCACATCACACAACTAAGACCACACAGCAACACAGCACGAAACCCTAACCTAGCACATAACCACAACGCAATACTTCTCGCCCAA
This sequence comes from Ampullaceana balthica, assembly GCA_944989445.1. Classification (NCBI taxonomy): domain Eukaryota; kingdom Metazoa; phylum Mollusca; class Gastropoda; family Lymnaeidae; genus Ampullaceana; species Ampullaceana balthica. The sequence continues at coordinate 34,738 of CALYLW010002630.1, read as the reverse complement.
CCACAACACGCCCGAAATCCCGAAAAACCAAAATAACATAGCCTCTAAGCAGCAACAAGCGCGAAACTCACCAATATCGCACACTAGAGTCCCCTAAAACACTAACATATTCCAATGGCATTTTATTCATAATAAGTACTTTATCAATTCTAACACTCAAGTCAACCGGCCCAGTAAGGATCTGGCCCTCCTGAAGTAAATTTTTTTTTAATTTCCATTTAACATAAATTTAATTACTTAAAAACCCCAACAAGAGTCCCCCTCCAGACCTCAAGAACGGCAAACCCTCTCCCCTAAAAATACACCCTCTTATACTAAAAGGGTACGGCGAAAAGAAGTTATTTAACCAAACAAATATACTTATAATATTACAAAAACAAAAAATCTATCCCCTGAACTATCAAAACGACAAACCTAAAACCAACAAAACCACAATATCCCCTACCTAATACACCCTAACAACACTAACAGGAAACCCTAGCCTAACTCATCTCTTATTCCTATCTATACTCTATCCTAAATTAAAAAAAACTTCATTTTTCAATCACATACTATCCTGTCACTCAACCTTCACATTAAACTAAGGTACATACCTAATACTTGATATCATATCCTTATCTGAAGTGACTGATTCTATAAAAGTCACAAACTCATCCGTAACTCTAACGAAACCACAAAATACAAAAATATACGACCTTACACATTTATAAAAAAAGATCAATATATATTTTATTGTTCTTACAAGATCACTAAATATTTTACAGAAAATTTAATTTTCATAACGTTACTAGACATTTGATTCTTATTGCGTTTGTTTGTAGTTGAGAATTTTTATTTGGCATCTTACTGTGACAACCCGGCAAATAGTCGTATAGTTCGTATCGTGTTCGGACTATGTATTGTTGAGAGCCGAAAAAGGCCTTAGAAATTTAAAAAACTAAAAAATTAGCGCTGTAATAGCAAAAATATAATATATATATGGGACTTTTATGGATCCATATCGACTGTTTAATTCCAATAAAACATAACTGATATGATTAAAATGCCAGAGGGCTTCGATGGGTGAAGAATTATAGCATGATTTAGTGAGAGAAACAGAGAGAAAGTGAGAGATAAAGTGACAGAGATAGAGAGAGAAAGTGAAAGTGAGTGTGTAATAGAGACAACGTGAGAAAGAGAATAGCGAGCGGGTTGAGAAAAAATAGTGTATCACGAGTGTAATGTTGTGCGAACAATCGATTCAGTTCAGTCAACGCTTCGTTGAACGAATATGTGTGTTGGTCCATTTCTAGACCTGTTTAATACGTCTTGTTATTTACGTCCTCTTGTGTGGAACCAGAGGCGTCGCTAGGGTTGGTGTCACCCGGGGCGGTACCTCATGGTGTCACCCCTTCACGACTGAAGGGGTCGTCCATAAATGAAGTCACGCGAGGTTTCCAATTTTTACCCCAGCGGCATACTTTGTCACAAAAACCTAGACCCCAACCCCTTTATTACGATATGACGTCACAAAGCTTTGAACACCCCCACAAAGCCGTATAATAATAAAAATTATAGTTCGTATCGTGTTCAATAAAAATTAGCATGTTGCAAATTATTTTTTGTCATTTAAATATGTATTTAGGATATGTCTGCACTCTAATATCGTAACACGCGTAAAGCCATTGAAAGCAATTAAATAAATGGTATATAATCAAATATTTAAGTGGAACTTTTATTTAAAGTTGCGCGTTTTTGATGAGACGTCACATTTTTAAACACACCCTCCTCCTCGTCCCACATCGTCACAGATGCGTGACCCCATCCCCCTCTGGTGGATTAAAAGGGGGGTGCTGAACGGGCTAAGGCTAGGGGCCCCCAATAATTTAAGGTCCCTTAAACTTATTATAAATTATAGTGTATAATAAAGATGCAGGCAAATGTTTCTATGAATCCCTGAAAATTTCTTGGACAGTCATACGGGAATGCGGCAAATATAAGTAGGAAGTATAAAGGAAACCAGGCTATTCTTTATGAGAAGAGCAGTGTTGTTCATTATATGCCGTGCACAACTCATTCCATTAATTTGGTTGTGAAAAGTGCAGCAGGTTGACCTGCTGCAGTCAGATTTTTTTTTGTCTTCTGAAAATCTTTGTACCCGGCTTGTTGCATCTACTCATAGTTGACAAGTACTTCAAAAACACATGAAATTGATACATGTTAACAAAGCCTTGTCTGCAACAACGACTTGGCATCGGGGCAGTTGCCAAGGGCGCCGAGAACTAATCCTTCAATGATCAATTTATTCTGTATAATTTAGCAAATTTTCCCTATTTCTCAAGGGCGCAAAAAATAAAATAGCCAAGGGCGCCGAAAACCCAGCTACACTTCTGCTTGTCTGACACATGGGGGTCAGCCTGACATAATGCTGTAAGGTCTGTTAATAACTCATACCATGAGAATATCGCAGCACTGGAAGAATTAGCAACAAATGAAAAGCAGTCGCGTGACTGTCGACTTGAATCAGAAGAACTTGAACAACTGGAAGTCGGTATTTTACTTGAAATTTGGGAAACAATTTTAGAAAGGAAGGCTCTCATTGAGTTTGTTAAAAGACAGAATTCTTAATTTGATTCCTATGAACACAAAGGAAAGGACAAGTCCGTGGTAAAAAAAGAGAATAAACAATATTCAATGCTTTTATATATATATATATATACATATATATATATATATATATATATATATATATATATATACATATATATATATATATATACATATATATATATATATATATATATATCTATCTAATACATAATCGCCCTTCGTATGCGTGTGTCTCCCCGTCGAAAGGAGCGCGAAAAGTCGCTCGAAAGGCGCGCACAATTATTATTAATAAATTAAAAATTTTCACCGTAATACAACGTCATTGTCTTAGCACAGAAGGTCAATTACCGAAACAACGAACGAACTATGCGTGTGTGTGAGCCTTAGCAGGCTTTTCCACTAGTATATATATAAATGTCAATTTGATAAAGGGACATCACATCACCAAAACAGTATTCTTACCGAGATAAAAATTCAAGTTTGAGGTATTTTTGGTAATCATTGACAAACTTTCTTAAGCCCTACAACATCGGTGAGGCGCATATAAAGACATCTATGAGAAATTTGGCTTTCTTACAAACCTAACTGAGCTCAGCAATTTCGCCATCCTATGGGCAGCAGCCAAGTTAATGGAAGAATATTCCAGCGATTTCGAAGACTGCTTACCTTCAGAATTAGTCCAATTTTCAGAACTCTTAATCTCAACAAAATTATTATCCAGGCCCAGGCTCAGGGTAAGGAAAAGGAAGTAACCCAATGCGAAACTCAAAACACGTGCACAGAGATAAAATTTTTGCTGCTTTTGAATGAGCTAAATTTCACACAGTCGTTTACAAATGTACACATCGCATTTCGCATCTATCTTTCAATGATGACATCAAACTGCAACTGAGAGCGATCCTTTTCAAAGTTGAAAAGATTATAAAATGAGTAAAAATGTGCATGGGACAACAAAGACTGATTAGGCTCTGTAATGAGCATTTAAAGGGATCGTGTAAGCTTACTTAGCTTTACTGACTTGATTGAAAACTTCGCCATGAGAAAAATTCGCAAACGAAAATTGTAGGTTGAAATAATAAGAAAACATATTTTTCAATATTTTTTTAAAATTTCAAATAGAGAAAACAATTCGTTACCCCATGAAAAACAAACGTTTAAAATAAAAAAAACCGTAAAAAAAAATGTTTGACTATATATCCCTTATATATGAGACATAACTAAAAGTATTGATTATGTTCAAACGCGACAAGCATTTACAGACTGACACAGAGTGATACCCCCTGGCTCTACAACCGGGGTAAGAGACGGGATGGGGTGTGGACATCGACGGGTGTCGTCAACGCGTCAACTCAACTGGATCGTGAAAGAAAAACAATAACAAACCGTGAATTTGAATTACATATGTTATATAGAGATAAACTAAAAATGTATAACTTTAATTACGATACGTTCGATCGATCTGAAATTTTGATACCATGCATTGTTAGGTGACACACGTCTATGTGTCTAATTTCAGCTCGATTGCATCATTGCAAGTGTGTCATTTTTTACTTTTGTTTTTCCGCCCTCCCGACCGGGAGCCCAAGACAGAGAGAGACGGCGGTGAAGTTATTATAAGGGATTTACAAATATATTTAAAAATACGGAATAACGCGTAATATTTTTTTTAAGTGGGCTCGTTCGTAACCACAAAACAGAGTAAGTCGGGATTGGACCGTCGTAACCGGAGGACTACCTGCATATAAACATGCATATCTATGATTTCACGCTGTCAGGGGCCAGTTGTACATATGGGGGGGCCCGTCCGGGATCATGTTAGTTCTCGATGACTTTGGATTGTTGCCTTGCTCTCCACTTTCAACACGTACACAAAAAATGACACTAGGTCATCGAAGAGGTTCACTAGTTTATTTACATATGTACAACTGGCCGTTCCCGTAGGCACGGCGGTAATGACTTCATTCAAAATACTTGCGCGACAGTGGCAGCCACTACAGTCTACCTGACTGCTCTCACATTTAATCAATAAGTTCAGGGATATGAACCCCACTCGTGGTAAATCGACTCCACTTACGGTTCACAACCATTAGCCTCCGTCCGACACACAGACCTGCGCCCTGCTCTAGTCTTCACACACTCTGCCCTTGCCTCTCGCGAACCTGTCTTTTTAAATCCCTTATATTAACTTCACCGGCGTCTCTGTCATCATCTCTCTCTGTCTGTCTTAGGCGGGCAGAAAAACAAAAGTAAAAAATGACCCACTTACCGTGATCCGATCGAACTAACAATGCATCGTATCAAAATTTCAGATCGATCGAACGTACCGTATATAAATTAACGCATTTTTAGTTTATCCTTATATAACGTATGTAATTCAAATTCACTGTTTGTTATTGTTTTTTTTTCCACGTGAAAGTTTGAGTTGACGCGTTGAGGCGACCCATCGACGTACCCGCGTGCTTTTGTTTATATTTTACGTGTCATGATGAGCTCAGTCCCCCCCCCCTTAGGGTTATGAAGCAAAGTTGAGTTAAGAGTTTGAAAATAAAAAATACTGTTAGTTATGTCTTATATATAAGGGATTTATAGTCAAAAACTTTTTTTTTACGGGTTTGTTTTATTTAATCCCTTATATTAACTTCGCGGCCGTCTCGTCATCTCTGTCTGTCTTGGGCGGGCGGGCGGGTGGAAAAACAAAAGTAAAAAATGACCCGCTTACCGTGATCCGATCGAGCTGAAATTTGGCACACGGGCCCGTCTGACTTAACAATGCATCGTATCAAAATTTCAAAATTTCAGATCGATCGATCGATCGATCGATCGTACCGTAATTAAATTAATGCATTTTTAGTTTATCTATATACACTATATGTAGAAGTCGCTATCGTTTACATTTTACGGGTCACTTGATTTCAGGCCAGCCAACGGTAAAAACATCTCGTGCTTAAGCCAGGTAAACCGGCGTTCTTTTGTTTACATTTGGCGTGCCACGGTGAGCTCGGCCCAGTGATCGGTGACAAGAACTTTCCCCTCTCCCACCCACCCTACCCCTTTTTGGGTTAAAAGCAAAGGGGGGTAAAGACAGATTCAGTCAGTAGATATTTGTAAATACTTTAAGTTCTGTCTCATATATAAGGGATTTATAGTCAAAAACTTTGTTTTTACGGGTTTGTTTTATTAAATCCCTTATATTAACTTCACCGCCGTCTCTGTCTCTCTGTCTGTCTTTGGCGGGCGGGCGGAAAAACAAAAGTAAAAATTGACCCACTTCCCGTGATCCGATCGAGCTGAAATTTATCACACGGACCCGTCTAACCTAACAATGCATCGTATAAAAATTTCAGATCGATCGAACGTACTGTAATTAAATTAATGCATTTTTAGTTTATCTATATAAACTATATGTAGAGGTCACCATCGTTTACATTTTACGGGTCACTTGACTTCAGGCCAGCCACTGGTGTGAACACGTCTCGTGCTTAAACCAGGTAAAGCGGCGTGCTTTTGTTTACATTTGGCGTTTCACGGTGAACTTTCCCCAGCGATCGGTGACAAGACCTTTCCCCTCTCCCACCCCCACCCCACCCTTTTTGGGTTAAAATCAAAGGGGAGTAAAGACAGATTCAGTCTGCAGATATTTGTATATACTTTAAGTTCTGTCTCATATATAAGGGATTTATAGTCAAAAACTTTGTTTTTACGGGTTTGTTTTATTAAATCCTTTATATTAACTCGTGGTGTCTGCGGCCGACCGACCGACCGACCTTGCTTGCTTGCTTGTCGCCAAAACTTTTGATCGATTTTTAACCCACTTGCTCGCAAGATAGCGAGCTGAAATTTTGCAGGCAGTTTCGTACCGATGATAAAAACAATGTATCAAAATTTCAGATCGATCACATGTACCGTAATTAAATTATTGATTTTTTAGATTATTTTATTTATTCCTATGTATCATGCTATTTTTTGATATAGAGCGTCGCGGTGCGTATTATATTGAACAACCTTTCTGTCGCGCAATAAGGTGCGTATTTCATTGACAGCTCTTTTTATAAACATATTCCTGATCGGTGCGCATTATATTAAACATGTTTTACGACACAACTGCAATTTTGTATTTCTGGATGGTCTGGCGCTGCGTATTATAATGAACATTCTTTTAAATTCTTCTCGTACATAAAGGATTTATAGTCAAAAACTTGGTTTTTTACGGGTTTTTCTTATTATAATTATTTAAAAATATTACTAATTTGTTTAATTTTTTAAAAACTGATAATGAAACTTTTAGACTCTTTCAAAATATTGATACCTGATACCAGATATCTATATGAGTAATAGAAAAATTTATATAGGTTAAGACATTTTAATGGAAAAAAGGGTCATTAGAAATTGAAAAAAAAATCTTCAAACCTGATCAGTTTTTACCATCTGGTATTCAACATGAAAAGAAATTATCAAAATAATTAGTTCATGAGTAATTTAAAAAAATCAATATCTTAAATTCACAATGACAGAATTTTGGCGAGACTTGAGATACTCACATATTTACTAATTGTATGTTTTATTGCTTCGTCACAATTACGTGCTTCCATTTAATGAAATCGATTATGATTGTAACCATCATACTTCTGTTGAAGCGAGTTACGAACGAAACACATATAACAAACGGTTCAGTGATTTTCAAATAAGTTTATATTTGTAATATTCACAAACTCATTAATGGATTAAATATACAGCACGGTAAGCGAGTGCATCAAAGGTGAAAGGTACAGCATAGTTAATCATGTCTCTATTCTTTCCGATACATTATGAAATTGATTAACTCTAAGGCCATTTTCAAAATTTGAAGAAAATTAATACAATTTTTTGATAATTAAATACTTTAAATTGGCGCAATATACCCGAAAAAAAATATTTAATCAATTAAATTAATGCGATATACTTTTTTAAAAATGAAAATTGAAAGAATATTTCTTTACCCCTGAACAATAATGCCATTTACAATGGTAAATTTCTATTTTATATTGGCAAAAGCCTTTGCATTCATGATTTCTCTAAATTTTTTGAAAATATTTTTATTTAAAATACAGAATTTTAAAATAAAAAATAATGATTATTGTAAATTCTAAACGTTTAATTTATTATTTGTTTAATTTTATAAAATATTTAAATTCATTTATATTGTGCAAACGCTAAAAACAGCGCTTAAAATGATACCAACTTAAAAAAAATAACTCTTTAAAGAATCTTTTCAAATAAATTTTTACAAAAACATTCTTTTACAAGTTCGTACTCGATATTGGAGTATTTCAGATAAGTGGATTCCGTAAATTAATCCCCCCCCCCAAAATATAGCAAAAGTAAATAATCAATATTTAACAAATTAACATTAAAAAAAAAGCTAATTCATAAATTATTTGCCATGCAACTCTTAGGAGAGAAATGTTCGATAGCATTCTCCTTCAAGCAATTAGAAGAAATTGATGACGTTAATTATTTCACAGCCAAACAGGTCAGTCAGACAGCCGGACTGAAGCTGTCACGGGTGATCTGTGACACGGTGACTGGCATCAATAAAATTCATAGCAATGCCTTCCGACCCGTGTCCTGAGTAAATTCTTTGGTCGACTGTGCAGCACTGTGTGTCAACCAGATTTCTGTCGGATCTTCAATTTGATGCTGACGTCAGGATTTTCAGCACACATTTGAGCTACAGTTTCCTATTGTTTATATATCTACTGTGTTTCTTGTTCATATTTCCTTTCTTTTCATTTTTTTCTCTAGCTCATCAACCTTAATTTTTTTTTCTCTTATTGTTCCTTTTCCTGATCTGAACTTAAAACACCACTTTCTTTTCGTTTATACAAGCCAATCAAATCGTTCGCGACTGTAATTCATCATGTACTTTTGCTTTGTATTTTACAGATTTTTCATCACAAGTAGTACTGGATGGACCAGCTTCTAAATCGATTTCTATGTGGTCTTGTTGCGTGGTTTGTGTTTGATGTTATACAACTTCTTTTTCAATTTTTACATGTATGGCTGCTTTGTTAGGAAGGACATCTACACTCTTCATAGACTGGGCTGCCCAGAAGCTCATTAATGTTGCCTTATTTTTATGTGCTAAGGCAGCATAACTATTCAATAACGAATCTACTTTTGTTGGCAGATCGACCTCTTTTTTCAAGTTATTCCAAATTTCAGTTACATCTCTTTGAGAGTCTTGCATACGCTTGTTGGGAAATATCCTTTAACCATTCTTCATACAACAACTTAGGAAAGTTTGGTTTCTCCATTGTAAATCTAAAGAAAATAGATTTTAAAAGTTTTTAATTCAATTGTTAATAAAATTGTTATTTGAAACAAAAGCAAAACACACAAAAACCAGGGAAGAAAAAAAAATTAGGCCTAGGCCTATTTAACAATACTCGACGCCCCGCGGCGTAGCATACCCCTTTAATGCACTTTTTTAAGGCGCCTACGAAGCCGACCTTTTTCAAAAGCCCAACTAACTTGTCCTTGTTTGATAAATACGAAATATTAAACTTTCTGAAATGCACACAAAGTATTTTATAATAGGGGTTCCCTTTTCCAAAAATAAAATATCAGCGAAAACAATGACGTCATATAATTTTTTTTTACAGCGCATATTTAATTTGCACACCTTTTGATGCATTGGTGCAGTAATTTGGTGCACTACTTTCTAAAATTAGTATCTGTTGCACATGCAGCTTCTTGTTGCCTCGCAGGATCCGACCACGAAGAGAATTATATATATAGATTTCATAATTCTGAACATTCTAGACATGTACTGTATTTGTAATATTTCAAATAAGGGCCGGGGTAAGCCTGCATTTTTGGCACGTATATTATTTCGCTTCGAATTTTAATTTCCTACTGAGATCTTTCATTTTTTAATTTATTAAATGCATAAATATATGTTATATTTTAGCTATTTAAGCGCTAATTTTTTTACTTTTTACAATTTCTAAGGCATTTTTTGTGCTCTTGTAAATACATTCATTTTTTAAAATCTAGCACCTTGCTAGCCAGTAGCCAGATTTTTTACCAATGCTAAAATTAATTTAATTACTGAAGAAGTTTTTAAAAAAAAATATCCTGAAACCATTCATCTACTTTATTGTTCTAAAAAGATCAATATATATTTTATTGTTCTTACAAGATCACTAAATATTTTACAGAAAATTTAATTTTCATAACGTTACTAGACATTTGATTCTTATTGCGTTTGTTTGTAGTTGAGAATTTTTATTTGGCATCTTACTGTGACAACCCGGCAAATAGTCGTATAGTTCGTATCGTGTTCGGACTATGTATTGTTGAGAGCCGAAAAAGGCCTTAGAAATTTAAAAAACTAAAAAATTAGCGCTGTAATAGCAAAAATATAATATATATATGGGACTTTTATGGATCCATATCGACTGTTTAATTCCAATAAAACATAACTGATATGATTAAAATGCCAGAGGGCTTCGATGGGTGAAGAATTATAGCATGATTTAGTGAGAGAAACAGAGAGAAAGTGAGAGATAAAGTGACAGAGATAGAGAGAGAAAGTGAAAGTGAGTGTGTAATAGAGACAACGTGAGAAAGAGAATAGCGAGCGGGTTGAGAAAAAATAGTGTATCACGAGTGTAATGTTGTGCGAACAATCGATTCAGTTCAGTCAACGCTTCGTTGAACAAATATGTGTGTTGGTCCATTTCTAGACCTGTTTAATACGTCTTGTTATTTACGTCCTCTTGTGTGGAACCAGAGGCGTCGCTAGGGTTGGTGTCACCCGGGGCGGTACCTCATGGTGTCACCCCTTCACGACTGAAGGGGTCGTCCATAAATGAAGTCACGCGAGGTTTCCAATTTTTACCCCAGCGGCATACTTTGTCACAAAAAACCTAGACCCCAACCCCTTTATTACGATATGACGTCACAAAGCTTTGACCACCCCCCCAAAGCCGTATAATAATACAAAATTATAGTTCGTATCGTGTTCAATAAAAATTAGCATGTTGCAAATTATTTTTTGTCATTTAAATATGTATTTAGGGTATGTCTGCACTCTAATATCGTAACACGCGTAAAGCCATTGAAAGCAATTAAATAAATGGTATATAATCAAATATTTAAGTGGAACTTTTATTTAAAGTTGCGCGTTTTTGATGTGACGTCACATTTTTAAACACACCCTCCTCCTCGTCCCGACATCGTCACAGATGCGTGACCCCATCCCCCTATGGTGGATTAAAAGGGGGGTGCTGAACGGGCTAAGGCTAGGGGCCCCCAATAATTTAAGGTCCCCTAAACTTATTATAAATTATAGTGTATAATAAAGATGCAGGCAAATGTTTCTATGAATCCCTGAAAATTTCTTGGACAGTCATACGGGAATGCGGCAAATATAAGTAGGAAGTATAAAGGAAACCAGGCTATTCTTTATGAGAAGAGCAGTGTTGTTCATTATATGCCGTGCACAACTCATTCCATTAATTTGGTTGTGAAAAATGCAGCAGGTTGACCTGCTGCAGTCAGATTTTTTTTGTCTTCTGAAAATCTTTGTACCCGGCTTGTTGCATCTACTCATAGTTGACAAGTACTTCAAAAACACATGAAATTGATACATGTTAACAAAGCCTTGTCTGCAACAACGACTTGGCATCGGGGCAGTTGCCAAGGGCGCCGAGAACTAATCCTTCAATGATCAATTTATTCTGTATAATTTAGCAAATTTTCCCTATTTCTCAAGGGCGCAAAAAATAAAATAGCCAAGGGTGCCGAAAACCCAGTTACACTTCTGCTTGTTTGACACAAGAGGGGTCAGCCTGACATGATGCTGTAAGGTCTGTTAATAACTCATACCATGAGAATGTCGCAGCACTGGAAGAATTAGCAACAAATGAAAAGCAGTCGCGTGACTGTCGACTTGAATCAGAAGAACTTGAACAACTGGAAGTCGGTATTTTACTTGAAATTTGGGAAACAATTTTAGAAAGGAAGGCTCTCATTGAGTTTGTTAAAAGACAGAATTCTTAATTTGATTCCTATGAACACAAAGGAAAGGACAAGTCCGTGGTAAAAAAAGAGAATAAACAATATTCAATGCTTTTATATATATATATATATATACATATATATATATATATATATATATATATATATATATATATATATATAATATACATATATATATATATATATATACATATATATATATATATATATATCTATCTAATACATAATCGCCCTTCGTATGCGTGTGTCTCCCCGTCGAAAGGAGCGCGAAAAGTCGCTCGAAAGGCGCGCACAATTATTATTAATAAATTAAAATTTTTCACCGTAATACAACGTCATTGTCTTAGCACAGAAGGTCAATTACCGAAACAACGAACGAACTATGCGTGTGTGTGAGCCTTAGCAGGCTTTTCCACTAGTATATATATAAATGTCAATTTGATAAAGGGACATCACATCACCAAAACAGTATTCTTACCGAGATAAAAATTCAAGTTTGAGGTATTTTTGGTAATCATTGACAAACTTTCTTAAGCCCTACAACATCGGTGAGGCGCATATAAAGACATCTATGAGAAATTTGGCTTTCTTACAAACCTAACTGAGCTCAGCAATTTCGCCATCCTATGGGCAGCAGCCAAGTTAATGGAAGAATATTCCAGCGATTTCGAAGACTGCTTACCTTCAGAATTAGTCCAATTTTCAGAACTCTTAATCTCAACAAAATTATTATCCAGGCCCAGGCTCAGGGTAAGGAAAAGGAAGTAACCCAATGCGAAACTCAAAACACGTGCACAGAGATAAAATTTTTGCTGCTTTTGAATGAGCTAAATTTCACACAGTCGTTTACAAATGTACACATCGCATTTCGCATCTATCTTTCAATGATGACATCAAACTGCAACTGAGAGCGATCCTTTTCAAAGTTGAAAAGATTATAAAATGAGTAAAAATGTGCATGGGACAACAAAGACTGATTAGGCTCTGTAATGAGCATTTAAAGGGATCGTGTAAGCTTACTTAGCTTTACTGACTTGATTGAAAACTTCGCCATGAGAAAAATTCGCAAACGAAAATTGTAGGTTGAAATAATAAGAAAACATATTTTTCAATATTTTTTTAAAATTTCAAATAGAGAAAACAATTCGTTACCCCATGAAAAACAAACGTTTAAAATAAAAAAAACCGTAAAAAAAAGTTTTGACTATAAATCCCTTATATATGAGACATAACTAAAAGTATTGATTATGTTCAAACGCGACAAGCATTTACAGACTGACACAGAGTGATACCCCCTGGCTCTACAACCGGGGTAAGAGACGGGATGGGGTGTGGACATCGACGGGTGTCGTCAACGCGTCAACTCAACTGGATCGTGAAAGAAAAACAATAACAAACCGTGAATTTGAATTACATATGTTATATAGAGATAAACTAAAAATGTATAACTTTAATTACGATACGTTCGATCGATCTGAAATTTTGATACCATGCATTGTTAGGTGACACACGTCTATGTGTCTAATTTCAGCTCGATTGCATCATTGCAAGTGTGTCATTTTTTACTTTTGTTTTTCCGCCCTCCCGACCGGGAGCCCAAGACAGAGAGAGACGGCGGTGAAGTTATTATAAGGGATTTACATTTTTAAAAATACTTTAAATAATTAACTTTACTTTTTAATATTTAAAAATACGGAAAAAACGCGTAATATTTTTTTTAAGCGGGCTCGTTCGTAACCACAAAACAGAGTAAGTCGGGATGGGATCGTCGTAACCGGAGGACTACCTGCATATAAACATGCATATCTATGATTTCACGCTGTCAGGGGCCAGTTGTACATATGGGGGGGCCCGTCCGGGATCATGTTAGTTCTCGATGACTTTGGATTGTTGCCTTGCTCTCCACTTTCAACACGTACACAAAAAATGACACTAGGTCATCGAAGAGGTTCACTAGTTTATTTACATATGTACAACTGGCCGTTCCCGTAGGCACGGCGGTAATGACTTCATTCAAAATACTTGCGCGACAGTGGCAGCCACTACAGTCTACCTGACTGCTCTCACATTTAATCAATAAGTTCAGGGATATGTACCCCACTCGTGGTAAATCGACTCCACTTACGGTTCACAACCATTAGCCTCCGTCCGACACACAGACCTGCGCCCTGCTCTAGTCTTCACACACTCTGCCCTTGCCTCTCGCGAACCTGTCTTTTTAAATCCCTTATATTAACTTCACCGGCGTCTCTGTCATCATCTCTCTCTGTCTGTCTTAGGCGGGCAGAAAAACAAAAGTAAAAAATGACCCACTTACCGTGATCCGATCGAACTAACAATGCATCGTATCAAAATTTCAGATCGATCGAACGTACAGTATATAAATTAATGCATTTTTAGTTTATCCTTATATAACGTATGTAATTCAAATTCACTGTTTGTTATTGTTTTTTTTTCCACGTGAAAGTTTGAGTTGACGCGTTGAGGCGACCCATCGACGTACCCGCGTGCTTTTGTTTATATTTTACGTGTCATGATGAGCTCAGTCCCCCCCCCCTTAGGGTTATGAAGCAAAGTTGAGTTAAGAGTTTGAAAATAAAAAATACTGTTAGTTATGTCTTATATATAAGGGATTTATAGTCAAAAACTTTGTTTTTACGGGTTTATTTTATTTAATCCCTTATATTAACTTCGCGGCCGTCTCGTCATCTCTGTCTGTCTTGGGCGGGCGGGCGGGCGGAAAAACAAAAGTAAAAATGACCCGCTTACCGTGATCCGATCGAGCTGAAATTTGGCACACGGGCCCGTCTGACCTAACAATGCATCGTATCAAAATTTCAAAATTTCAGATTGATCGATCGATCGATCGATCGTACCGTAATTAAATTAATGCATTTTTAGTTTATCTATATACACTATATGTAGAAGTCGCTATAGTTTACATTTTACGGGTCACTTGACTTCAGGCCAGCCAACGGTAAAAACATCTCATGCTTAAGCCAGGTAAACCGGCGTTCTTTTGTTTACATTTGGCGTGCCACGGTGAGCTCGGGCCAGTGATCGGTGACAAGACCTTTCCCCTCTCCCACCCACCCTACCCCTTTTTGGGTTAAAAGCAAAGGGGGGTAAAGACAGATTCAGTCAGTAGATATTTGTAAATACTTTAAGTTCTGTCTCATATATAAGGGATTTATAGTCAAAAACTTTGTTTTTACGGGTTTGTTTTATTAAATCCCTTATATTAACTTCACCGCCGTCTCTGTCTCTCTGTCTGTCTTGGGCGGGCGGGCGGAAAAACAAAAGTAAAAAATGACCCACTTCCCGTGATCCGATCGAGCTGAAATTTGGCACACGGACCCGTCTCACCTAACAATGCATCGTATCAAAATTTCAGATCGATCGATCGTACCGTAATTAAATTAATGCAATTTTTAGTTTATCCTTATATGAGGTATGTAATTCAAATTCACTGTTTGTTATTGTTTTTTTTCCCACGTGAAAGTTTGAGTTGACGCGTTGAGGCGACCCATCGAAGTACCGCGTGCTTTTGTTTACATTTTACGTGTCACGCTGAGCTCGGTCAAGCAAATCGGTGACCAGATTTTTCCTCCTCTCCCACCCCCCCAAAGGTTATGAAGCAAAGTTGAGCTAGACAGATTCAGTCTGTAAATGTTTGTAGCGTTTGAAAATAATCAATACTGTTAGTTATGTCTCATATATAAGGGATTTATAGTCAAAAAACTTTGTTTTTACGGGTTTGTTTTATTAACCCCAAAACTGGTCTCGACCGACCCTCGAATGTCCTCAGTCAACAGTCCCGTGCTCAGAGTCACTCAACACATCCTCCCCATGAACTAGCGTTCAATGAGTAAAAAAACACACACACAACACACTACAGTGATTCTCATACCTCTGACACACGCCTTTAATAAATATATATATAACAAAATATTAACTCAAATATATTGAATTAATGATTTTCCTCTAAAAAAACATTAACAAAGAAAACACATCCTTTGATTTGTTTTTTGTTATTTTTGTTGTTTTTTTTGGATTGATAAAATCGTATTCCCCCAGCCCACTGTGGTGGAGGGAGTCGTGAGGTGGGATTCGTCCATGCTGTCGGTGTGTCCAAGCCCAAATGCCTTTATATCTTATAAAACATAAGACACTGCCCCTTTCATGTCCAGCCTTTTTTAAAGATCTCTCTGCTGCGACTGTTTTTTCTTTTTTTCCTAATTTGTTTTAGTGTTGGTTGTGTGTTGGGACTGTTTTATTATTGCAAGTTAACTGATACATTTTTTAAAAACGTTTTCGCGTTTAACGTTTGTTCATTGTATTTCTTAATTTCTTTCTATATGAACAAAATGTGTTTTCTTTTTTTTTCTGACATAAAATCGAACACAGTAAAATTGTAGGCTCGGATGTAACCACCAGATGGGTGTCACCCGGGGCGGCCCGCCCCCCCCCCAGCGACGCCACTGTATGGAACACCACTCTGTCAACACAGCTGCCGATCAAAATCCCGACTTTTAAAATTATTCGTATCCCTTAACCAATATCAATCTTGAGGGGTTCTGTTATATCAAAGAGGATTTTTTTTGGTTACAGCGTGATATTACAACGTTACAAAGGTCTCGTTTGTTATACAAGCTATCACCCTGATAAGGGAGAAATTAGACAATTAAAACCAATTGCATGTCGTTTACTTAGCTATCACTGACGTTAATCACGACACTCATCCACTAAATATTAAACAAAATTATAATTTATTGAGGCCCCTATCCTATTAACTCGTGAACGCAGGCGGATCTGTATATGACCTCAGGATTTCAAATTTTTCAAAACGCTCGCAAACACGTTTCTGACATGCTAGAGTGCTGACACTTTCACAGTAGGTTTGGCTTGTGAGGAGAATTATGCTATAAAAGTTTCAGATCGATTGAATGTAACATAATTAAATTAATGGATTTTTAGTTTATCTCTATATATCTGTATATTGGGTCAGCATAATGTGAAAAACCTTGGGAAATCCCCTAATAAAAATAGCTAAACAATCGGCGTTAAACCTACATAAAAGTCATTGCAAATTGCTGTCTCCATGTTTCGAACTTTGTTTGTGTTTTGTTTATGTGAAATGTTTTTGAAAATTCAATGTAAGACAAGTGTCTGTTGAACCAAGCACTTGAGAGGAAAGTGGTACTTTGTTTATGTGTTTTATTCTTTTGATTTTTTAGTATCTAAGTCATAATTTTATAAAGAATTCGTTTCTAGTTCAAGTATGTTAGAGCTAATCATAGTCGTGTTGTGTGTAGGACGGATCTCTATATGTCGTCAGGATTTCAACTTTTTCAAAACGCTCGTTAACACTTTTACTCAAAGCTTTTGTGTTGTTTGATCAAATTTTATATCTCACATTAAATCCCACAATCTATCACAATAAATATCAATAAAACTTCTGAGTTCTGAGTCCTCCTGTGTGACTACTTAGTTTGTGACTAAAAAATTATTTTATGTTTTTTCATGTGAGATTCTACATTCCTCACTGCAGCTGGGCCTCATCTTTTTTTAAAAAGTCTTTTTGTTCATCTTATTATTTAAATCCTTTATATTAACTTGTGGTGTCTGAGCCCTTGATTGCTTGCCTAAAACACTTTGGATCGATTTTGAACCCACTTCCTCATAAGCTAGCGAGATGAAATTTTGCAGGCAGTTTTGTGTCAATGGTAAAAAGGATGTATCAAAATTTCAGGTTGATCGCATGTATTTTTTTGTATGTACCATAACCTCTTGGTCGTAGGGGGTCTACATTATAACTTTCTCGGCGCTTGGTAGACCTGGCGGCGCCCATCTCCTCTCCAGGTCAGCGGAGGACTTTTTAGCAATGGTCATTCATCAACATTTTTATTGTGGCCTTAACGTGGTCTAGATCCCACGCCCATCAGCTCGTGAGGCGAGCGCACTATTGACTTCGCTATCCAGCTGCCACAATCACATGTACTTTAATTAAATTTTCGAATTTTAAGATTATTTTAATTATCTTTATGTATCATGTTAATTTTTGAGATAGATAGTCGTGGTGCGTATTATATTGAACAACCTTTCCTGTCGCGCAATAAGGTGCGTATTTTATTGACAACACTTTTTTTAAACATACTAGTGTGTCACCCGTCAAAAATAACGGAAGTTTTCAAAATAAATATACATCAGATTAAAAAATAATGTAATACAGAACTTTCTTTTATTTTTATTTGATTCATGTATTATCATATTGAACAATTTTATTCGGAACGTTCGAAAATTGTTATTTTTGGTGCAGTAACTTGGTGCGCACTATAAAACGAAATAGATCGCAGCGCCACCTAACAGCATTATAATTACATCCATACATACAGACGACGGGAATTATGTATATTGATTCCTGATCGGTGCGCATTATATTAAACCAGTTTTACGACACATAACTACAATTTTGTATTTTTGGATGGTCTTGCGCTGCGTATTATAATGAACATTCTTTTAGTTACGTCTCGTACATAAAGGATTTATAGTCAAAAACTTTTTTAACATGTTTTTATTACTATATACTTTAATTCATTATGTTATTTTTATTCAAGCATTAAGCAAACCTTCTTCTGGTAGCCTGAAAAAATTGAATTCATCACAGTGATAATAATTTTGTAGTAATTGTAGTCATTTGGTAACAATAAAAGTCATTATCATGTCTTTTTTTTAAAAACTTCCAACTGAAATGATGTGGCAATGTTATTCAGTATCTGTAGATAAGCTGCTGATTGTCATGATACTCAGATGAGTCGATGGTTGCAATGATATTTAGATCAACCGATAGTTACAATGATATTTAGATCAGCTGATGGTCAAAATGATATTTAGATAAGCAGTTGGTTGCAATTATATTTAAATCAATCGATCGTTGCTGTGAAATTTACATCAGCCGATTGTTGCAATGATATTTAGATCAGCCGATGGTTACAATTATATATATATATATATATATATATTAGCACTGCGGAATTTAACGATTAAATTATCGATTAATCGTTAAAAAATTGTAACGATTACATTATATCTTAACGATTAATCGACCCGACACTTACAAATATTTGGGTTTTAAATTTGGATAATTTGTAGTTTCTCTTTTTGTTCAGACAACCCATTTCACACATGATTTCCAGAAGAGAAGAAAGAAGATTTATGTGTGCGTTTCTTAAATATTATCCCTATTATTTTCATCGATAAACTTTAAACTTTGTTTATTAGTACTTATACACGTGATATGGAGGCAGCGTAATAATACATATAAATCTTGAAAGTTGCGAAAAGTCGAAGATTTGATCGAAATTTGTATGTTTGAACAGGGCTGAACAGCACTGAACAGGCCTTTAATGTTTTGACAGCCGTACTCTCGAAGAAAGCTGTGTAATTATCATGTGCAACAAAGGATGGGAGAAATGCTCAGTTTGGTTTGAGTTTGAGACACACATTTGAATTCACCCGGTAAATAAAGGGGAATAACTTACAGAATAAGAGTTAAAAGCACTTTGGGTTTGGAGGGGGGTAGGGGGGGTTTAAGGTATGAGGTATAATCTATGAGCAACATTTTTTCCACTGAAAGTTGTTATTCGCTCTTAATAAAAAACACTTGTCAAACATAAAAGTTTATAAATTTTACACACCTGGAAACCTCGAAAGGGAAAAAAAAAGCCTCAATGGTTATTGCAAAGTCTTTCGAAAAATCGGTACAAATACATACACTACGGTTAGGATCTATTCATACGTTTGAGAATTCCAACACAAAAGCAGTTGTTCGAATTTTATTTTCAAATTTCGCGCGTTTAAATTAAAAACTTATTCGGGGCATTAAACATCGTCACAAAAATCCTATATTTTCTTGCAACTAATTAAAATAAAAATATTTATCTAAAATAGCGCCAATGTCTCGTTCAATATGAAGCGGTGATAAATCGCAAAACATTTTGAAAACAATTGTTACATTCTAAAAATAACAACGTTTTAAAAATAAATGCAATAAAAATCACTTGGTGTGCATACCTAAAAAACTTTAAACAATTTTCGTAAAATTAAATATTAAGGTTTAAGACAAATACATTAATCCTGAATATAGAAGATAGAATAAGTTCAGATTAATTTCAAAAAATTAATTATAAATTAAACTAATTTGTATTACATTAGAAGTTTATTTTATTTTTTAAATACGAATTTGTGTGTGCACTTTTTTCAGTTAGAAGGAATGTCACGAGGAGAATTTAATAGACAGCTTTAAATATTTAAAAAACATTTTCATCGCGGACTAAAAGAGAAATTGAAAATTTTAGGAACTTGTTTCATTTCTTTTTGCTGATTGCCTTTCAAAATCTGAAACTTTCATGAATTATTTTTTTATTTAAGATCTGATAAAATGTAAAATATCAGGATAAAAAATATATTAACAAAGAGCTATTAGGAAGGGCGTACAAATATTTTCTAGGCCTGGTTCAGTTGTTATTGATTAGTTTTATCGAGAGTGTAGTCAAACTATGGCGATGTGTTGTGGTGTGTTGTGGTTTGTTGTGGTTACATATTCTGCAATCTAATTTGACAGGTAAAATGGTTTGCTTTTGATTAAATATTAATCGTGTGTTTTTTAAAAGTCATGACCATTACCTATTATAATTTTTAAAAATGTGTTATAAATGTGTCTGTGTCACTTCGACTGTAGGTTGTAAAGATTTCAATGTGTTATTTTTCAATAAGCGATTGCGACAGAGGATCATGTCTTAGCATAAAGAAACATTGTTAAACACGTAATGATGTATAAGGCAGGACACTATTCTGACATTTGGTATTCTAATCTAACAATAATCAAACATTTCTTTAAATGATAAACGTAGCTTATGTACATTGTAATGTCATTTTACGTTGTAGTTAGGATAGGGATGTTCTTACATTGAATTCATTGATAACAATTTTAGTTAAAATATTTTTATGTGACGCGTTGTGAGTCATCTGTTTGCTGTGGTACGCGCTAGATAAATTATTAAATTATTATTATTATTATCTCTCAAAGAATCCTACACATTAACAGGATTTTCATCAAGAAAAAAATGGGGGTAAGTTGCATAATTCAAAATCTAAATAATTATGAAAAATAAAGTTAAGTCATTCTACAAATTAATACATTTAATGAAATTTCGCATAATTATATATATTAACAAAAGTTAATTTTAGGCTACGATGGTATTAAGTCAATAATATTAACAATGAATGCCATTAATTGCTTTTATTACTTATATTTTTTTATTTCCACAATAATATTAATCCTAATGTTTGTAAAAATGTCAGTGACTGTACCTCAGAGAATATTTTTTCATGTTTGAGACGTTTTTTTTTGTGTGGCTTTTAAAAGAAATTTTAAATTTATATTTGGGGGGGAGAGGTTGGGGGGTTGGGGGGTTGGGGAGGGTTGGGGGGGGGGTTAAAACACGCACACAAATTCAAATATGTATATATAAAGATCGTTTGCGAAAATTTACGATAAAAATATTTTAAAAATTTAAAAAATGAAGGTGATTTTTTAAAAATAATTTATAGCGTTATATTGCAACTATGGTTATTCCGGTTGATTAATTTTTTTTTGGCCAAATCTTTTTTTTTATTCTCGCATTATATTTTAGTATATTAAAAAGATGGTTTTAAATAGTTCTTTTCTAATGCCTGAGTTACCTTTTTTGTCTACGCTTAAAGTGTTTAGTTTATTACACTTTCATTCGTTATGTTATTATTTATTAGGGGTGTATCGGATTTCGGCTCCGGCTCTGGCAAATCCGGATTCCGGCCATTTTTACAAATAATCTGGCTCCGGCTTCAGATCAGCCAAATTTATTTCATAAATTCGACCGAATCCAGCTCCGGTCAGATTTCAAACATTTGAATCCGGTACACCTCTATTATTGATATTATTATTGGGACCCAAGAGTGTTGTCGCGGTAATGTATTCACCAAGCTCAAAAAAACTTCAACTGCAGCGCCTGCCTCATTTGGTATGAATAACTCAGAGGTAACTTGTTGCATTACTAAATATTATAAATATTAAAGAATTTATTTTTAGACGAATTTTTCAACAACAATGTGCAACTAAACTATTTTTTTTTAAAATATGAAAACAGTATAAAATCTAATACGTTAATTATTAAATTTATCTATCATCAGTTCTTCGAAAAAAAATTGAAATATTTTATTTTTTAAATTATCTCTTTAAATACATTAGTTGACGCAAAATCGTGAACATAAATGCTGCGAAAAAAATCAGATACCCAAACACTAGCAAACAAAATACGAAAACACCTTATTTTTAAACATTTTAAATACCAGATACGCTAAATTAAAAGACGTATAAATTGGTTCAAAATGTGTTATAGACACAGCCATTGAATTCAATCAATTTCATAATGGATCTATTTATCTATATTTTCAAGATCTTATAAAATTGAATGGGGCATACACATTTTAAAATTTACGAAAAAAGACATTTGGGTACCCAAGCTCCGAAGAAAATAACAGTATTTTAATATAGGCTCTGAAGTTTTATATACCAAGCTTTGTCAAGATCTATTTATTTTCCCAGTAGCTAAAGCTTAGACTAATTTTTATACAGCTCGTATAAGAAAAAAACAACATAACTTGCACCCGGAGCCCTATGAGTGTCAAAACTTTTACATAAAAAATTAAATTGCAACTTACCATCCTTGGAGTGTACAAAACAATCTCCCCAAGTTTCATGGCAATCGGATGAATGGTGTAATAGTCTATAAAGAACATCCAGAAAGACATACTTTCATGTATATATATTTATATATATCTATATGATAATTAATTGATTTTAGAATTTTAATTGATTTGTTTTTGTTTAAATTTCAATTTATAGGTGATCCAGAGTAAATCCAGGACTGTATCAGCAAAGCTAAAAGTGGAACCGAATAACGGTATTATGTTATAATTTAAGAAAAATGGTTTTGACAATTATTTAGAAAGAGAAGAGACAAATTATTATATCAATCTTGTGGGTGTTCATTTACTTTAAAAGAAAGCAAAATGTCTTGACCATGTTATTTCTTATCTTGATGCATGCAATAACTGCGATTCATGTTTTGGTTTCTTAACTGTATTGATGGAAAAAATATTGTTTTTAAATCAAATGTATTTAAATTTATACATCACTTGTGAATAATTTATTTCTTTTCTTTCCATTGCATCATTAGCTGTTCCATTGGTATAAAACAATGACAACCTCAAACGTCAGATAGGATATACATCGATCATTCTCTAATTCTTTTGTCTTATGATTTTTTTTCGAAATGAACGAACCACAAAGAGTCAGGAAAAAGATTGTGCAAATAAGCATGATGAATGACCCTTGTTAGGGTCGACTAATCACAGTTTATGGTTGGCAAAAGAGGGTATTAAAGTAGGGGGGAGGGGCAGGTAACAACTATCGCAGTGCACATGTCTCGAAACCAACAATGCGTCGGCGGTTCCACCCCCGACGTTCACTGGCGTTGTTTTCAATTCTGCCTGCTGCTCTTAATGTCGGTCAGTTGCCCCCGTTCTTTGCACTATCTATGAGCGAGTCTGCGGCGTATGTGTACGCCGCGGGTCGTATCTAGTTTCAAATACAATTTTTTTGCTAAAATTGAAAAGACTGAAACAGGCAAAACTAAATATAATACTTTATTTACATTAATGATAGTATTTATACTAGAGTTTATTGAATAAATGTTGCAATGAAGAACACATTTTAAAGAAGTGAAAATGTATTTTAACTCTGACGCACATGAAAAAGCCGCTAGCTTTAGCAACCTCATATGTCTCACAACTTTTGAGTGTGTCTGATTTAAGTTGATAAATTTTATGAAGCGGTTTGTGTAAAGTCTTTCAATTAGAATGTTCTTTTTAAAAAAAAATCAACACGTGTAATCTAGTCTGAAAATAAATTATGTCTCTGCGTGGAGCTTTTCATTTATCTCAAGCACTCACTTCTTTTTGTAAATGCATTGTTGTGTGTTTGTGTGGGGGCGGGGGGGGCAGGGGGATAATAGAAGTCGCAAAGTGAAAACAGTGGTTATATGTTTGCTTCTTCTCATTATCAGAACACCGCAAAGATCACGGCGAAGAGCAATGTAGAGATGAGAGTATTTTATACGGTAATCAATTGTTGATGCATTTCGCATTTATAAAAATCATAGCCATTAATAAAAATTAAAAAAAAACAACTAACATTAACTATAACAGCTACTTCAATTATGGTTTTATTGTTCAGAAATATTTCTGTCTGTAAATTTCAATCTTACATCATTATTATTTTTTAATTCACCTCAGTTGTAATGTAATGTGTTTAAATGAAGGCACTGATTAAATGAATGTTGTAGAATAAAATAACAGAGGAGCGACAAAGTTAAATTATGGATTAACAAATTATTTTTGTGTTGACATCGTCAGGTGCGCACGAGACCCTGCTATCAGAAGGAGGGGAAGCAGACCTGCACAAACACTTTAACGGCTGTAAGAAGAATCCAGGGCACACGCAGTTTGTATCTGTCAATGATTTTAACCTCCACCACCTGCCCGAGGGTTACCATGACAACGATCTGGTTAAGTTGGTTAAGGCCAATGCCGATCTCACTGTCAGGGTGGAGGTTACCATGACCAGTAACGACAGACCGGAGTTTTGGCCAAACACCAGCCAACTGTATCCGTTCTACGACGCGAGAGGTAGGAACGTCATGCGATTAGGGACTGGGATGGTGTGTGATGCCAACAAGTCAAAAGAGAAAAACATCAAGAAATTCAACCTGGGACACTGCACATGCCACAGGTGCCAACACTCGGACACACCCAGTCAAGTGTGGGGGGAGGTCAGGATTCGTACGGCCAAGCACGTGGTGTTCGATGACCTGGAGGCGAGTCACACCACGTGTAGATTGTTCTACGATGCTCAAGACAGTCAACTGGTCACTCTCAAGGGCTGGCGGGTTGTGTTTGATGCCAAGATCGAGAAAGACTTTAATGTGCTGTACTGCTTGACATGTGACATTGATTTACTGGATAAACTGAACAAGATGTTGAAACATAGGGAGAAGCAATGGATTAAAGTACAGAAAAAGTACAACAGTGCCACAGAGGAAATCAAGTTGATCTTCATAGCATCCCACCCACACGGATTACCCAAACAAATCTCCGTAGGGCAATGGATAGACAGATATAAGGTCGACGATCGTGAGACAAAGATAGCGTATACAGCGAGCACATGCGCTGGAAGTAGCGGGGCTCACGTTCACGCTTTAGGGGACAAAACTGGCTGGTTGTTTTATGAACACCACATTCACTACGGGGTTAACCTTAAGGGGGTAAATATAAGCAACACAGATCGGGACTGGAAATAAAACTGACCTTGGAAACAGAAAGGATGTAGTGTTTATCTTATCTGTTACAGACGCTATTTCTATACAGAAGATAATGGCGTCCAACACTTATACATGGTTTGTGTCTAGTCTTGCATTTTTATTAGAGTTTTACATGTTGATATAGAGCGTTGGTTTCCCCAGTTTCACGAAATTCCGGACAGGATGAATGATAACTTGTATGTATTTGTTCTTGCGTACTGGATAAGAAAAGTGTTGTTCATTCATATGTCGATCTAAGGGTTGTACTATAATTAAGTTGTTCTTGCTTCCAAGGCTAAATGAAAATTTTTATGGAATTAAAATGAAAAGCGTATGACGCTCATCATAAATATTTAGAAATGTATTGCTTATCATTCTGTAACATGCTACATTTATTTGTGGTGCAAATTTTAATTACAAATGTTACTATTATATAGCATTTCATGATGTTTTGAGTGGTGTGGTCATTAGCTTTACTTCGAACCAAAAGTGTCGTTATGTATCAATCGGCATTTATAGAGACTTGAACCACGGACTCTCGGTACGCCATCCAAACGCGCATGCCGCTCGATCACTACTTTAAATTTCCCAAGAATTATCACAAGACATCTATCATTACAATCTCAATTAACGTACACGTTAAATGATCTTATAAATAATAAGTTCATTTTTTATCATCACAGATTGTGTTTGATTTATGTACAATTAACATAAATGCATGGAGGTCAAATTTTCAGCTCAATTCAAACACGCAAATAGGTGAAATATCGATTAAACTATTTAGTCATAGATGGATGAACGGGTGACGGGATAGATGGACAGACACGTCAACATTTATTTTTGCATTAATTTCTTTCTTTATAAAAATACTAAACTATGTGAAATATTTATTTTAACTGTCTTTGATTTTTTTTTAAAGCGATAATCTGTTAGGTATGATCGATTAGATTACTTTGAATACTTTTTTTTGTTTAGCATATCTTTCTGCATGAAATATTATTAAGTTTCTGGTGATAAAATATCTCTGATATTTCCTAACCAACTCTGTGCCACATCTGATATGTAAATCTAGGATTCGTCGTTAAAAGAGAAACAACCCGTAAAAACAAAGTTTTTGACTATAAATCCCTTATGTATGAGACATAACTAAAAGTATTGATTACGTTCAAACGGGACAAACATTTACAGACTTAAACCGAATTATCTCCCCTGGCTTTAAAAACCGGGGGAAGGGGGGGGGTGTGGACATCGACGGGTGGCGTAAACGCGTTAACTCAACTGGCACGTGGAAGAAAAACAATAACAAACTGTTAAATTGAATTACATATTTTGTATAGAGATAAACTAAAAATGTAAAAATGTTCGATCAATCTGAAATTTTGATACGATGCATTGTTAGGTGACACGAGTATATGTGAAAAATTTCAGCTCGATAGCATAACGGGAAGTGTGTCATTTTTTACCACGTTTTTATTAACTTGCTTTCGTTTATGTCTGTCCGCATTGTTTTCGTTCTTGTGTGTCCGCAAATTTTCGAATTTTCCAACGTAAAATGAAACCTTTTCTAATGGTGTTACAGAGCTCAAAATTTTACCACAGATAGATCTTGGCTGACAATCAAAATTTCAGATCGATCAAATGTACCGCAATTAAATTATTGCATTTTTTAGTTTATCTCTATATAATCATCTGTACCCGTCTGCTATTTTCTTAACAAATGAACATAGTTAACCCCGTGACGTCATCCCCTTGGTATTAAAACTTTCGGCGGGTGCTTATGAGGTGTTTGGTAAAATAAATAGAGGTTAAACAAAAATTTAAAAGGGGGAGTTAAATCAGTGAAGAAAATTGAATAAGAAAGCAGTCTTAATATGAATTAGTATAGTGTTTTCAATTGATAAGCTTTGGTGTTTGTCCATATGTTTGTGTTTGTTTGTGTTGGGTCTAAAATGCCTCACCTCCACGCGGTTAGACCGGGCAATCCATAACATATGGAAACCAAGTAGGCAATTTTGTATTTAATGAATTTTCTTATGTACACGTAATAAAAGTAAAATAGAGAGAGAGAGAGAGAGAGAGAGAGAGAGAGAGAGAGAGAGAGAGAGATAGAGAGAGAGATACTGTCTCATATCTAGAACAATCTTTCGTTATGTGTATGATTCCCCACGTGTAACCGTCCCTTGGCAAACGTTGACTGGTATGCACGGGAAATCGTGTTTGTGTTACTCAACTGTTGTTACTGCTAATAGAAAAGGGTGACTGAGATACCGTGGTAGGTATTTGGTACCTTGATTTTTTTAACGCTCTCAATGATCTCATCCCTACTGTTTTCGACTGTTTACTGTTTTTTTTAAAAGATTTACTCCAACGTTTAGTCTCTTTATCGTGCTTTAATTCAACCAGTCGCAGTTGTTCCCCATTTGCTTTATACAGCCATGTAATTGATAAATGAATTTCCTTTCAGAAATATTACCTCTGCCCACACCCCACCAAACTCAATGCAACTATTTACTACTTGAATAGTAGGTGCACATGTAGCTTAAGACGACACTATAAGTTATGACCTATTCCATTATTATCAGTGAGACAAGTATTGGCTATGGCATACTGCATTATGACCAAAGAGATAAATAATGACTATGAAATATTCCATTATGAACATTGACACCAATAGTAGCTATGGGTCATATTAATGTCAATTAGCCGTGATTCATGACAAATGTCCACAAAAACAGTGTTTGCATAAAAACACATTTTTGTATACATTATTGGAAAAAATTATAAATAAACAGTGTCACACGTGACAATAACAGTCGGGCGTACGCAACACCTGACATTAAAGTTTCTCATACAGACCAATATGACACCGACAGAAATGATTACGTAATGGTAGGATATTCATGTCTCTGAATGTGTATACAATACCTTCTTGCCACCCAGAAACAATCCATGCATGACATTCCTCCTGGTCTTCATGCAACCTATACAACTAATATCTAGTTACACACTAGCTATCTAAACGTTTATGTAACAGGAAAGTCATTTTTCAGGTTGCTACCATCTGCTGGGACTTAAGCGATGCTTTGTATAGTTACTCCATTTATTTTTGTATTGAATGAATGTCTTTTAAATAAAAAAAAATGAGATCAGCCCTTCTTATACGTTCGTTATTTTCAATTGTTTCATAAGTTTATTGATTGGTAGGAAAAATATTGTCCAAGTTATTTTTAAGTCTTATGTAAGGGAACGTCATTATTTAAGTCGCTGTCGTTATTTCAATAAAAGACTTCTGATAGTTAAAAAGAACTGTTTGAAGACAAGTCGTGCTTACCAGGTAAGAATTTCACAGAGATATATAACTGTAATGTTCATAATTTTTAAAAAAAGAATTTAAATGTTTATATATATATATATATATATATATATATATATATATATATATATATATATATATATATATATATATATATATATATATATATATATATACTTTGTGTAAATAGGCTAGCATTGGGATCAAAGTCATTTAATGATTAACCCAACCTATTAATTATTGCTTTAAAAGCTCTATTTTTAAAAAAATCGCCTAACTAAATTTTTCTATCTACAATCCTGTATGGTATGAACAATAAACACACTAACATTATGTGTGTTCACATATCGTTCTTTATTCAGATCACTTTCCCCCAAACGATTCAATACTCCGTTGAAATACCGTAAACCGCCAAAATGATCCTGCTTCACATGAGATCCTTTGTTAGTTCAATCCCATTTCTCCAAACTATTCTGTTTTCTTGCGAAATTCTAATTTCTGGTGAGGTATTCCTTGTTGCATTCCAAGTGGTATATAACTGATATTGTAGAATAACAGTAAACTATCTCTAATAATTTTAAATTAATTCCAATATAAAAAAAACAAATATATTTTTTTTTATTAATGTTACTCTTTTCTTTTCAAATTTGCTATCAGTAAATGAAATAGGAGCTATAAGTAGTGGGAATTTCGCGTTAAGTCCTTTCAAAATTTAATTGTAATTAGAAATAAGGGAATTTTACAATTCAGCCCAATACAGTATTCTAGGTACGACCGCAGCGTAGCATACGCCGAAGTCTTGCTTATAGATAGTGCAAACATTTGAGGGAAAGAAGAGACACAAACAGCAACAAGACGAAATGAAAGCAACGCGAGTGAACATCGGGGAGGGGGGGGGGCGTCGACGCACTGTTTGGCTCCATCCCCACTTTGAAACACCATCGCTTGCCAACCATAAAATGTGATTGATTGAGCCTAGCAAATGCCATTCGTCATGCTTATTTGCACATGTTTGTGCTCGTCCTGGTGAAATATATATATTTTTATATATATATATATATAATTGTAACACCCCACACAGTATTTTTTTCTTGATTATTATTTTTTTGTGCGATAAGTTTCTGAAGAGGAATTAATCCAAGAAAAATTATAATGCTGTACAAATACTTAACTTGTAAAAATAAATTTTCGTGAAAGAGTTTTCGAACGATAACCCGCAGAAGTGGATATTTTGAGTTCGGTCTCCAATGGCATGTTATATAGTGGTTTCATATTTTTTTTTGTGGTAAATTGATCACTCTATTTTACTCGCGTATTGCTTTTGCTTAGTGCATTGCTACCCTCATATAATGAATCCAATAATTCGGGGAAGCGTTTACACAATCTTTTGAGCGTTTAAAAACACACACACAAAACTTCCAGCGGGTCTGTAGACACCTCGTCATGCTAAATGTTTCCATATCCACACCCCTGAATCATTTGATGATTGAAATGAAATATTTTAAACTCTTCATTTATAAAAAAAAATTACACGCAATATAATCAATATAAATTTAAAAAGTTATCCTTAAATCTCAAATGATCTGCACTAAAAATGTTATTTAGTCTGTAATATGTAAAGCAAACTTACAATGGTCTATAGTCTATTGGAAAGGATTGCACAAACATATATGCACTGTAATCTTCCAATAAAAATGTTATATGGTGAATCGCTAAAAAGAAAGTAATTTATTTAAATTTCCTACGAAAATGAGCAAATAATTTTTATTTTGTATTTTTGTTATGTTTTCAGGCTTAGAAAAGCAACTTTTAAATATCTCCCTTTCTACCTAGCCTGATCAAACCCACCCCATTTTGTCATTTATCAGAAAAAGAAAAAACAAGCAAACAAAACAAACAAAAAAAAGCTTATAAAATATCCTTTAATTAAAGTAAATTTTATTTTAATGTCTCTCCATGTCGTTCAAGATAGAATTGATATTATCTTTCTTTTTTTTAATGTAACGTTATTACAAGAATGTTTAAAATTCTAAATTTTTGAACGAATTTTATGCGATGCATTGTTTGATTATATCCAAAAATAAAATCACAAAAACATAGCTTCGTATATTAGATCAAACATTTATCTATATTAAATCACTAAAATGTACCCGCGCTTTTGCAGCGGGAGTGTACTGTCCTGTAAGGTTGAATACGTAGTTGAAAATAAGCCAATAACTATATGTTAAATGTTAAGTTTATATGTGTATGCGACGATTTAAGTTCGGCCTTCTTGTTATAATATAACTAAATTTTGTGCTTACTCTTTGAATGCAACTTTCAGTAGTTGGTCAGAAATATACTTATGAAAAATGTAATTCTCTAATTCTGAGACATTTTTACCTAATAATAAAGGGAGCTTTGAAACGTAACAAACGATTTGAAAAGGGCATTAATTGAATTTAAAATCCTGCAAACAAACATTTCTCATTGCTATAGATTCCACGTATCAAGAGATTACATTCGGAATGAAACTCATGTAGTCTATATTACGCTGATAGAACTTAAAGGAAGAAGGTACAATGAATCAATAAAAAAAAACAAATTAAAATACATCAAACTATTTTTATAATTTTTTGACTTTTGTCCCTTTCATCAAAACGGTCCCATTTAGCGCTAGATTCCAAGATCTTAAATGTTGCTGTTTCACCAAGGGATTCAATTCTTTGTTGATTCCCATTTTCAGATAAGACATTATATTTTGTAAATTATCTCATTAAGCCCACTTTTTCTCTATCCAGGCTCCCTTTTTTCCTGTTTTTGTTTCTGGAAATTAGATAATTTATTTGCCAAGTATATTTAAGTTTGATCCATTCGCTTAAAAACGTATGTGAAACGAAGATATACATTTTTTGAAATAACATATTTTGGTATCCTGGAAAGATAGGAGTGGACATATTCAATTCACGTTGAGGTAAAAATTCAAATTAGTTATCAGGTTCATGTTAACTTAAGTTTAGTATAGATATAGATCTATCCATTGATACAATAGTCAAATATTATACATTACTATAATCATTTAGCTGATATAAGAAAAGGCGATTTTTTACTCAACATTACTTTTAGTTCAGAGTTCAGTCCTGCTTAATCTTTTTTAGTACCAGTCTGAAAATTTACAGACTTTTATTGAAATGGGAAGTTGGACCATTAGTGAGAGGAGGCCTAGGATTTTATTAGTATAGAAAAGGGACACTAAATGAAGTTAATCAAAAGAAATTTTTAAAAAATATTAAGAAAATATTTCATTCTTTATAAACTTTAAACACATTTTTAGAGTGTATATATTTTTATAATTTTATGTATATATATCAGAAATTTTACAAATTATTATAAAAAAAAATTCAACTTCTAATATTCATTACTAATTAGTTGATTTCACTTAGAGAAATGCTTTTCTCATGAAACTCACTTACAATTTTAAGGGTACTAAATAAAGTTAACTGCCAGTTTTTAAAAATTTAACGGCAACTGCCGTCACGTAAAAAACTTATTTTATTTATGACCCCACATCGTTAAACTATTCAAAGTAATGAAATATTTGTAACAGCAGCTATAACTTAAGGAACTACGCTCCCACCTTCTCTCTAAAAGGCAATAGCTGCTTATACTAAAGAGCTAATAAAGTAAATTATACATGTTGTAAATGTAATGAAGTTTCCAAAAGAATTTAAATAAACTAACTCAATCTTATTTAAACAGCTTGCAATAAAATTTGCGCACCGTTTTTAGTCAATGAAAGTTAATTGAAAGGCGGGCGCTTAAAATAAAGTCTTTTAATAAAGTATTGCTCCAAAAATAAATTATATACCTTTTGATAGTTTTTATTAATTAGTGTTTTAATATGGAGATGATTTAGAATTCTTTTATATATTTGTCTCTGTGTTATACGATTTAAATTTATGGCTTTTATGTAATAGGTATAATTTTAAAAATGAATTCAATTATGTTTTGGATCATATTTCACGCTGAGACAACATATTTTGTAAATTATATTTCAAACACCAGATTTAGTTTCTGAAAAATAAATAAATTATTTACCAAAGTAAAAAAAAGATGATCTGTTTGACTAAAAATCAATTTTTAAAATGGCTTTTGTTATTCCGCTACAGCGTAATGACCATATCATATTCAGATATTCAATACACAGCCAAACTTAATTATGTGCTTTTAGGTTCACTTGTATTGAGTTTAATATACTTCTGTTTATAAGTCCAGTAGCCTAGTTTAAATTGCAAATTTATTTAGCTTATGTAAAAATAAATCACAGCAATGGTCCTAGGCTTTTATATGCATGTTATGATCATTGATGATTAACTTTAATAAGTAAATTTAAGGGAATTAGCCAGGAAAATGAGCAAGAAAAATTAATAAAGAGCACGCAACAAATTTTAAGAAAAACAAAACGTATAGTTCCTCTTAATTACGATTACGCTTTTTTGACTTGGGCAATTTTTTCCACATAAAATTCCCTCACATATTTAGTATTTGTTTAAATTAAAATTTGAGTTATTAGAAACAACATTATAAAACTCTTAATTTAAAAATAAATACCATACATCGTGTGACAAATGTAATGAAATAGTTTTAACCCATCTATAATATAAAGAAAGTATTTGTATAAATGGCCACTCTTTTGTACCGCAAGGCCAAACAAGATATGTATGTTATTATAATAAAATTACACAGCTCAATTTAAAATGCTTACACGAAAATGTGCGCACCATAATTTGACAATAAAAGATTTTTGAAAGCGCACAGCGCAAAATAAAGTATTGGAAAAAATACCGCACCAAAATGAACTCATTTTGAATGTCCGAAGGAAGCTGTTCAATATCGAAATGAGAATTTATTTTGTCTTTATTTGGCTCTACATTTTCTGATTATCGGCCCCCTTACCCTAGGGATGGTCACCTGGGGTTGAAACATAGCCTATGACCTGTCCCGGATCAAATGAGTGTCCCATGCAAAATTTCAGCACCCTAGGTCCAACGGTGTGGAATTCCATTGGGACAAACAAACAAACTTTCATCTTTATATATTAGACTAGCTTGGGTACCCGGCGTAGCACGATTTAAAAAATAGTAAACAGATTCAAAAGATAAAAAGAATAGAATTCCACACCGTTGGACCTAGGGTGCTGAAATTTTGCATGGGACCCTCATTTGACCCGGGATAGATCGTAGGCTATGTTTCAACCCCAGGTGACCACCCCTAGGGTAACCTAACCCTACTCAGGGTCACCTTGATTTACTAATCTGTTTATTGATGCTAAGAAGTGTGAATTATATAAAACTATTTATTGTTGTTAAGAAGAATAAATGAAATTAATCTCTTTATTTCTCAAGATCTTATAAAATTGAATTGGGGATACAATCTTAAACATTATCTGAAAAAAGACATTTGGTGCCTCCGGCCCCGAAGAAATGGACATTATGAGTTCAGTGCACTGCAGTATTTTACTAAAGGCTCTCGCGTACTTATATACCAAGTTTGGTCAAGAATCATTCATTTACACAGTAGCTAACGCTCAAACTAATCTTTATATAGCTCATATAAGCAAAAAAGCAACATAATACGCCCCCTTACCCTAGGGGTGGTCACCTGGGGTTGAAACATAGCCTATGACCTGTCCCAGTTCAAATGAGGGTCCCATGCAAAATTTCAGCACCCTAGGTCCAAAGGTGTGGAATTCTATGGGTAACAAACAAACAAACAAACAAACTTTCATCTTTATATATTAGATTAGATAGATTACATCACTAAATATTACTCCACTTTATATCATCATTAAAATTGTTTAATATTCTGTTTTAAATTTCCAAGTTATCGTCTTTCACTGAAATAGATAAATTATAAAATTAGTTACCTTATTTAATTTTTTTAATTGCAGGTGAGTACCTCTGTAGCTAGAAAATAATTTTATACTTCTTGCGTGTTATCTTCAGGAGATACAATGGATACATGTTTTTTTTTGGTTTTGGTTTTTTTCTTTGCTGGTGTGTTTAAATTTGTAAAAAAAAATGGCATACATTTTTATTAGATAAGAAAATTAACAACAAACCGTATAACAAATGTGAACTTTAAACTATTTAATAATTATTAATATAAATGCCAAATTAGACAAGGATTTTTTTTTGTCAGATATTTTAAACATATTTTCTTAAAAAGGCACTATAAACTAATAACTGTTAGATTTTTAATAATGTCAATAAGAAAACGATTATTAGTTGTTGTTATTTTATAAAGATCTCACCCAAAATAAAAGATAAGATATATTCCGATTTACTCGCTCCAAAGAAAAAATAGCTGTAAA